>APFE031422828.1:20347-75436 GCA_000404065.3 Pinus taeda
AATTGAGTAAAATATTCGCCATGCCTGGTGAGAGATTCGCCAAAAAATTATATATACATATTATACTATTGATAAATTCGCCTTCCATTTTTCCTATATACCATGGAGATTCGCCCATTTATTATATTTATAAATTTAGGGGGGGTTCTTAAAATTTTCCCTCTGAAAATTTCCACATAACAGCGGGGCGTGGCCCTAGATCATTGAAAATAGAATTTTAAATCTTGACCATTTATAGGAAGGTTATCAATTCTCCCATCAAGTGATTGCAAGCAATACATGTGTTGGCCAAGTTTTTCGTGAACTGTGTATAGACCAATGCATAGAGTCTCGAACTTTGTTTGTTTGCCTTTGTCTTCGTGGGGTTTATCCCATTTCAAGACTAAGTCACCCACAACGAAGCTAGCGTTCCCTATAGACTTACACTTGAACCATCTCTTGATACGGTTTTGGTGGAGTGAAATTTTTTATTTTTCTTTCATTCGTTCTTCTTGTAAGTTATGTAATGTGCCCATCCTATGCTAAATGAATAGACATATCTTGCCTCAGGATTCTTGGGATAACTGGAGAGCAGACAAGTAGATATTGGGTGGCAAGATGGCTTCTTTTCCACTTACGAGGAAGTATGGAGATGTGTTCAGAGAGGGCTTGGGTGTAACTCGGTCAACCCAAAGTGCATTCACTAGGGTGGAATGCCAACTTCACTGCTCAGAGTAAATGGCCTTTTTGATGATGCAAATGAGATTTTTGTTTGTCGATTCAGAAACACCATTTCCCTGCGGGTAGTAGTTAGCCAAATGTTTAAGCACAATACCATATTGCAATGCAAAATGATACAGTTTCAGCGAAGAGAAGTAAGCTGCATTGTATAAAACAAGTGAAATAGGAACGTTAAACCTCGAGATAATGTTCTGCTAAAGGAAGTTGATGACTTCCTGGTTGTTCACTTGTTTGAGCGGAACTACTTCCGTCCACCGCGTGAAGTAATTGGTAGCATTCAAAATGTAGCGATGTGTTTTTATGAATGAGGGAATATTTCCCCAATGATGTCTAAGCCCCACTGTTGGAATGGTTCATCCACTACAATAGGTTGCGGTAGGGCTGTTGACCTTCAAGTTCTATTGGCGCTTCGTTGACAGACCAAGTACCTGCGGACATAAGCATGTGCATCTTTAAATAATGTGGGCCATTAGAAACCGAATCTCATGACTTTATGCACAGTTGTGTTACCCGTGAAGTGACCTTTAGTTGTTCTATCATGCATGTCATGTAACACTCTCTCTGAATCATGTGCCTCTAGGCACCTGAGAAAAATTTCATTGTTGTGCTTTCTTTAAAGCACTTTGTGCACCAACTAGTAAGATAGGGATTTGAGGCAAAGTGCCCTCTTCTATCACATGGAAAAGTGAGAGGGCATGGTTCCATTCTCAAGGTACTGACATACTTATTCATACCAAGAGTTGTCATGCGAAGTGGGTGGTGCTCGCTCTATATTATACATGTCGATTTCTTTCTCCCAACCAATGAGCTCTTCTTCCTCCTCTTGCACATGTACTACTTCTGCTCAAAGTATGCAGAGACTGTGACCCTCGATAGTGTGAAATTAACTGATATCAAGATCATACTCTTTTAGTCCTATCATCCAGTTCACACATCTTTCACCCAATAGTTGTTGAACAAGCATCGCTCTAACTGTTGGGTGTGGCACAAATACTATGCAATGATTTTTCAGTAGGTAGGGTCTGAAATGTTTCACCACCTTGTATAAAACATATGCTTGTTTATCCACAGCTAGATAGTTGAGCTTGCATCCCTGCATTCTCGTGCTCATGAAGGATATGGGATGTTCATTGTTCATCTCATCCTTATGTGTGAGCACTACAACGAGTGAGTTGTCAGAAGAGAATGTGTAAAGAAAGACATCTTTGCAAAAATCTAGGTTGCACAAGGTAGGTGCATATGCTATTTCCTGTTTGATATGAGCGAAGACATCCTTTTCCTTCTCACCCCCGCTGTAGACTGCATCCTTCTGGTTCATGTCTTGGATAGGTTTGCCAATCTACGCATAATCTAAGATGAACTTCCAGAGGAAGTTGATATTCACCAAAAAGGCCTACATATGTTTCTTGTTGATTGGGTGAGGAATCTGCGTGATAATCCAAACTCGGTCTGGATCAACCTTGATCCCACTCTTGGCAATGATATTGTTAGAAAATTATATATTACGGAGCAATGGAACACATAAAATATTGCAGAAATATAAACACAGAAAACGCACAAAACAAGAGAGACACAGATATACGTGGTTCACCCAGTTTGGGCTACGTCCACCTCGAACAGCCAGTCCTTCCTTTCTATTATCCAACAAAAAATGAAGAGACACAACCTACAACAAAGCCGTTGTAATATCCTCTGTTTTCTCTCACAGTCTCACCTCTCTGTTTCCCGCTCACACAGAATACGCCTCTATCACAGCCTCAAAATACAATACCCTCATACAAAGAGAGGGGGTTGCCTTCTAGGGCAAAAAACCCTAAACTAAACATAAGTTCTACCGTCAGATCATCTGCCTAATGAACGGCTCAGATTGACTAGAAATTACAAAACTTCCTGGGGTATACATCCGGCTGAAACAAAGACCTCTGAACAATCATGCACCACACACAATAGATCAACATTATTTGTGGGCTAAAATTTAATTTTTTGGAGCTACGAAGGGGTTTACTAGTTATTCTCTATGCAGGGGTTGAGCAATAGTGTTTTTCTGGGTACTAGAGTTGATTTTGGTCGTTAGTTCGAGGAAGGAATTTGGGTGGGATTCAGAGGAGTTTCATTTTGGGGAAATTGTGCATTCTTGTAGTAGTTTGATTTTTGTAGCTCACTAGAAGACTGTGAAGAGCCACATGTTGATTTTGGGGTTTAAGTGACTGGTGGATTCAACTTGATATTTTTTGTAGGTTTCTTTGGGTTTTATGGGAGGAGTCCCTGATAGAAATTTTAGAATTTTCCATGCAATATTCGAGCCTGAAATCCTCATTCTAATAGTAGGGAAAATTACCAGTTTAGCTAGAATTTTCGCACTATTTTGGGCATTCTAGGTCAGCTAGAATTAGCTTAAACAATTTATGAGATTTACTGGTAGGAGTGTGAGGAGTCTCTCTCTAATTTTTCAGAAAATTTAGAGGATTTTTTAGGGTTCATTTCATAGTTTTCTTGCAATAGTAGCAACAACTTCTGGACAATGTGCTTGGACAAATTGATCCATTTTAGTTGGAGATTTCACTTATTTTCTCACATGGGTATTGCATTCTTGTAGTAGGAAGCCCAAGTTCTATCTATTTACTCCATTGTATTCAGTTCCATTTTAAATTCAATAAAATGACTCAATTTTATGCTTGTTATTCTATGGCTCTTTGACCTATTTCTATTTTTGTAAATTTGTGCCCACGTGTGTGAAAAATATTGGATGCAGTTTAGTGCATGTTTTGATATTCATTGTATTTTCTAGTTTGGGAACATTACATAATATTTGTGATCAATTTGTTTCTATTTTGATTGATACTGGATCAAACTATAGCTATATCAGTCTTGACCTAGTAGATAAGTGTTGCTTAAATAAGGAAGTGCATCCAGAATATTTGTTGGTGTAGTTGGCTATAGGGACCAAGAGAAGAGTTGATCACTAGGTGATATCTTATGCATTTGATCTCAATGGTATGCATACATCATCACATCTAAATGTGCTTCCTTTGGGTTCATATATTATGATTTTTTGCATGCATTAGTTATTCATTCATGAGACTAAGGTGGACTACTATGACAAGGATATTGAGTGCATGGCTGATGATGGATAAAAAAGAGTCTTGCAGGGAAAGAAGAAGCCTACATCAACAATAATGGTTACAACTATGAAAGCAAAGTGTAACTACAGGAAATGATATTTATTTTTTGCAGTGCATGTTTCCAGTGATAAAGGGAATGACGTTGAAGATGAGGAAGTCCTAAAGAGGTATCCTATTTTGTGCCAGTTTCAAGGCATGTTTCCTGCATACATTCCAGTGCTACTGCCTCATAAGGAAGTGCATTTATCTATTAAATTGGTACCTTATAAGATGAGCACTTTGAAATGGGTGGAACTGAATTTTCATCTTAAAGAAATGTTTGATGAGGGATGCATAAGGCTAATTGTATCTCCTTGGGGTGCGCCAATGCTGTTTCTAAGGAAGAAGGATGATAATCTCATAATGTGCCTTGATTATAGGCAATTGAAAAAATGAGACTATCAAGAACATGTATCCATTGCCAAGGATTGATGATTTGTTTGATCAGCTGAAGGGAGTAGTCGTATTCTAAAAGATTGATCTGAGATCAATATATCATTAGGTGCCCATCAAAGAAGAAGACATCTACAAGACTGCATTTCGCACGAGGTATGGGCACTATGCGTTTGTGCTAGTTCCTTTTGGTCTTACTAATTCTTCAACCACCTTCATGTGTTTGATGAACAATGTGTTGTGTCCTTACTTTGACAAGTTTTTGATAGTCTTTGTTGATGATATATTGGTATATTCAAAGAATGAGGAGGAGCATGCAAAGCACCTGGGAACAATTTTGATATTGTTGAGAGAGCATCAGTTGTATGCCAAGCTCAAAAAGTGTAGTTTCTTTAAGTCTCAAATTCATTACTTGGGACACGTTATTTCCAAGGAAGGGATAGTAGTGGATCCATAAAATATTAAAGCTATCATGGAGTGACCAACTCCTAGGAATTTGGATGAGGTCAGGTCATTCATGGGACTAACAGGTTATTACACGTGGTTCAACATGAACTTCTCGAATATTGGATATCTTATTACATATTTACAGAGAAAAGGAAAGAAGTTTGAATGGACCAAGGAGTATGCAACTATATTTGCTTAATTGAAGCATTTGCATAAAAATGCTCTGATTTTGAAGATTGTAGATCTTGATAAGGAGTTTGTGGTTTGTACTGATGCATGTAAGGAAGGACTTCGTGGAGTCCTTATGCATGAAGGACAATTGGTTTGCTATGAATCAAGGAATTTGATTGAGCACAAGCATAACTATGTGACTCATGATCTTGAGTTGGCAGCTGTCATTCACACGTTGATGCTGTTGAGAAATTATATCTTTGGAAAGAGGTTTGTTCTGCTAAGTGATCACAATGGACTGGGGTGCTTATTTGACCAATCTAATATGAATGCAAGGCAAACAACATGGTTGATTACCCTTAGTGAATTTGATTTTGAGATTAGGTATATTAAGGGTAAGGAGAACCGAGTTGTGGATGCTCTCAGTAAGAGAGTGCAAGTGAATCGTGTTTCAACTATGATCTGTTATGGGACATATTTATAGGAGTGGATGATGCATGAAGGGAAATAAGATGAGAAGTACCAACAACTGAAGCACAAGTTGCAGTACCAGGGTGAAGGTGATCAAGATGAAGAGTATCACCTCACAGCAGATGGATTGGGAAGATTCAAGAACATGATTTATGTGCCAAATAACAGTGAGTTGAGGAATCTTATCTTGATGGAGTTTCATGTCAAGCCATATTTAGGCCACTTGAGATACCAGAAGACTTTTACAGATGTTAAGAATTTTTTTTATTGGCCAAATCTAAGGAAAAAGGTGGTTGAGTTGTCGTAGCATGTTTGGATTGTTAATAGGTGAAAGTGGAATGTAAGCATCTAGCTGGTTTATTGCATCCTATTTTGATTCCATAATGGAAATGGGAGGTCATTTCCATGGAATTCATTATAATATTGCCGAGGACACCTAGACAACATGATTCCATCATGGTTGTGGTTGAAAGGTTGATCACGATATGTCACTTCATTACAGTGAAGTCTACTAATTCAACTAGTGAAGTGCCTCAAATCTTCATCAAGAAGATAGTGAGGTTGCATGGAGTTCCCAAGAAGATTATATCACATAGAGATGCCAAATTCATTTCTAAGTTTTGGAAGGATTTATTTGGAGTCTTGGGGACACAATTAACTTTTAGCATGAATTATCATCCACAAACAAATGGAAAGACATATAGGGTTGGCAAGATTATTCAAGATATGTTGAAGATTTATGTCATGCATCAAGAGAGGAAGTGAGAGGAGTATCTTTCACTAGCAGAATTTTCATATAATAATGGGTATCATAAATCCTTGAATATGAGTCCATTTTCAACTCTTTATGGGCATAGTTGTAATACTCCTATTAGCTTGAGTGATCTAGTGAACAAGGTGTTGATTGAACCAGATATGTTGGTTGAGATGGTACAAGATATGCAGGTTATTAGAAGCAACTTAAAGGAAACACAGGACAGAAGAAAGAGTTATGCAGATCAACATCGGGAATTCAAGGAGCTTCAGGTTTGGGAGCATATGTACTTATGCATCAAGCCCAAGAGGAGCTCCTAGAGGATTGGGTCATGTGCCAAGTTGACACCTCGGTATTGTGGGCCTTTTGTGATCCTTGAGAGGATTGGACTAGTGGCCTACAGACTTGTACTATTGCCAACAGTGAAATTCTATGATGTTTTCCATGTTTGATTTCTTAAGAGATATGTCCAAGATGTTGATCACGAAACTGATTGGTCTATATTGTAGGTGGAACCAGAGGGAGATTTCCAGCCAAAGCCACAATGGATTCTACAGTGGAAATAACTAATGCTCTGGAACTGAGCAATAGAGCAAGTTAAAGTGCAGTGAAAGCACTTTGGTACCGATGAAACTACATGGGAGATGAATGATCAGATGTGGGCCTTGTATCCTTCCTTATTTATTGGTTGAGAAAATGTGTTTGGTATATGCGTTTTGTTTATATATATTTCCATATGTGTATTATAAATACTACAATGAGTTGTGTTATAAAGCTCCAATAAGCAATATGGTGGTCATGTTTTCAACAGTTTTGTACATTTTAAATACTGCATTGAGCTATGTTTAGAAAGCTCCATAAGCATTATAATTTACTAGTCATAAGTGTCATAGAACACCAAAGATGGTTTTACCCCAAAGGGGAGGGGTTTGTAACATCCCTTAGTTGATTTTCCATGTAAATAAAATAAAACTAAGGTCATGGGACACATATTCCAAGTTGAATGTTGGTAAACATTTTCTTTGGCATCACTGGTGGTTTATTAATGGCTATGGAAATTGGTAAAGGAATTGACAAAGGCAAAGAAGCAATAAATGACATTTAATTATGGAAATAAAGCAAAATAGGAGAAAAGGAAGGTGAAGAGACACAAATATGCATGCAAGGGAAATTAGAGGGAAAATGAAGGAACATTAAGGAAAGGAAGAGACATGAAACATCAATGATAAAAATTCACCATAGAAACAATTGAAAACTTTTGATAGTTTTTGGATTAGCTATTGATCATTCTAGCTCTCTTCTTCCACAATCTTACAAACTTAGAGAATTATTGGAGCATCCTAGCATTTACTTGGACTTGGAGAGAAGAAAGCAAGCACAGAAAGGAATTTGTGTGCAATAGAAAAGAAGGTTGGATCAACAACTACAATAGGAGTAAATTGCAGGTAACAGGTTGCATGTGTTATTTCCTTGCTAATATTTGAGTGCATGGTACATGCATGTGGTTATGTGGTTTTTTTTTTGTCATTAACATGGGATTTGCCTGGACCGACAATGGTTTGAGCCTTGCCTTGCCATTTTATAGATAGCGATTATGTATTGAGTTCTCTATTTCGATTAATCTTTGGAGGGTCAGTAGTCTTGCTTCCTAGTTGAGGCGGTCTTCGTAAAATTACCAAGGGTTAAGGGTGGAGATGGGGTTTCTCCTATAAATATTATAGATGGGTGGAGATAGGAAAATTCATATGGAGTTGGTGAATGAAGTTGGAGGCATCCAAGATTCTTTTGGTATTAGTGATTTCTAGACCGATTTAGGTGAAATCATTGTGGTTGAGGGTTGAGGTGGTTTGGCCTCTGGAAGCCCTGTTTGGTTCTATTTGTTTTACCCATATGATCCCACGTTCATGCTTGGAATATGGCATTGGGGTGATTGGTTGAAAGAGATATTTGGTTTAACCTAGTCTATGTTCAAGTGGTATGTGAAAGTTCCAGACTTGGTTAGCTTTGCATATGTTAATATAAGTCATTTTCCTACTATGATTAATGACTACATGTACTAGTGATTGTGTTGATATTATTGTTGGTTTTTAATGGATTCTATTCTAGTTATATGTTGGTTATAGGCATGGTTGAATGATGTTCTCTTTCTATGGATCTTGTTCATGATTTGGTAATTTATTCAATGGTTCATGTTTGAATGGGATAAAAAGTGTTGGTGCAACTAGATTGAGAGGGAATTGAGCCTTCTTGATGAATATATAATGAATTTAAGAAGATTATGATGAGATATGCTTTCACGACTTATAGCTATTATGATTACTATATGTTTGACAAAATGATTATCATGTGATTGGCATGTTTTGGGAAATATCTAGCTTTAGTATTTGTATAGACTTGTTATCATCTTAGACTGAGTTTTGGAGAGTTCTAGGAAATGGCCTGTAGGATGGACCTAAACAGGTGACACTAATATTGCGACTGCAAACACAAAATTTGAAATTTTCGGTTGCAACCGCATGGAGGAAGGATCATGTGTGTGGTTGGAGCTTTTCAACCACATTCACAATGTGTCAAGTGTGTGATTCATATGTAAGGCCTGAAAAGAGAAAGTTCCAACTCAGGGATTGATCGCCAATGGTTGTTGTCAAACACCTGACTCATCTGGTGTCCCTGAGGGGTGGTAGTATGTTTTTGGTTAGTAGACCCCACTTCTATAATTAGAACTTGGAGGTCATGTCATATCGTAGTAACACTCAACTCATGTTTTCCCTGGAGAGCTTATATAAGTGGGTAAATGTGTGATGGGGTGGTTATAATAAATTAATTAAATATATTTTTTTGCAAATTAATATTTTTTATTACCTCATAATAACATCAAAATATAATACATCGTCTAACTATTCATACTCTAACCATGGTACTTTGTAGGTGGTTTAAATATGCCTCGAGGGAATATAAATATTTCTAACCACCTATATGATAAAAATCTATCCCAAAAAACTAACATATTCAGTAGAACGAGTTTAACTATAACATAACTATAATACAAAAAATTGTCACTAAACATTCCATCCATTTGTGAGTCAAAAGAAGTAACAGGTGTTGGGTCTTTGGCTTTGGATCTTTGACGAGTATTGGGGGCTAGATTCACACTATAGATGGCTTTCCAAATGAATAATTCTTGCATCTAGTATTTCCAAATAAAAGAATTAACTCCTTTGAACTCATTTAATGTCTTCTAGGGAAGCAAAGATATTACATCTCTCCTCTTGTTTGTCGTTTAGGACCCTAACAAGAAAAGTCTCCATGTTCCAATGAAAATTAATGGGATTGAGGTATTGCTTCCTCATTCTCCTGGTATGGCCAGGGTCACGATCCTAGTGAGAAACCTCTTCCAAATTCTATGAGTATGAGGAAACTTATCGGTCCAAGACAACCAGGGACACCAAGTTGTGGATCTCACAGTGGGTCTCAAGGCGTACAACATAATAGAAGTTGTCAAATACTTATTATAGTTGTTACTGAGACTATTTCATGCCCTATGGGCCTTGACCACCCCCTTCACTATGGCTATGCATACACTTCCTTGACATATTGCATAGAGGTTGCACTATCCTAGGCTCCTTGTACATATAAATGTAGGAAGGGGATATACGAGTAAGTAGAATAAGATTGAATGAATAAAGAAACGATGTAGATAAACCCCATAACAGAAAAATAAAAGAAAGTAAATTAAGTAATGAAGCCCTCATTATAGGCCTGAGAAAATTTTGTCTTACAGATTTTAAACCTCCACCAAGGGAACCATCACCACATAAGAGCGGAAAACACTAGACAACCAAGGAAGGTCAAATCACTATCATGAAAATTAACAAAAAATATGGGAATCAATACAAATTCCCTTAATAAGGTGACTGTGGGAACAATAGAGCTCATGAATGGAGGGGTTCATAGATACCTCAATCACCCTCCAACATGAGAGACTATGGCAATAGAAACCAAGCAGGTGAGATGAGACAACTTAATTCTGCTCAAATTAACAATGCAAAGGAGATGTAACATAATTACCCTTATTTGGGTGGATATAAGTGCACTAGGACTAGTGTACAATAGATATGGTGAAGAAGGAAACCTTCTACAAGCACAAGAACCCTTCCCCTATCAACAACTTGCAGCAGCAACTCCACCAATTATTCTCTCTCATTCCAGACCCACTAGAATCGACTTCCGCACCTCCATACTAATGCCTACATAGCCTAGTAATGCCGCACAATCATAAGCCGACTCACCCACACTTCTGCTGAAGGGGAATAAAGGAAATTTCCCCACTTCTAGTTCTATCTTAGCTGTAAAAGAAATCTCCTTACACATCCCTTCCTACAGAAAGGGCTCAAGAGTTACCCCTTGCTTGTTGGAGTTTTACTTTTCGAATGCCTCGTTTCCCTATGAGCTAATTATGGTGAATTGTAAGCTCACATAGGGACTTACATCTACCTAGTTGTCATAGTTGTCCTTAACTGACACTGGGCATCCTCCATTTCTATACAATGGAGGATTTCTATGTATTTTGACACAAGATTGTGAGTAATAAAATACTCTGACATGGTATTAAAGCAAGTGATTCCTACCATGCTTAACTATTTTTGAGTTTAGTAATTTTTTTTAAGATGGGTGAAAGACTGCAAGAACTTTGTGAGAAGAAGGCAACAGATTGGTGCACGAATCCCCAACATATAACCATACTTAGCCAAACTGAAGCCAGGGTTACCCATTTAACAATGCATCCACACCTTTGTCCCAGGTATTTAACTCTACATTGAGCCAAATCTTCAACCAATTAATGGTCAAGACCCTTTTAGCCACAGTTCCTTTGTATCAGAACCAATCACCCCGCCAAAACCTCCTATAGGGCTTTATATCCTTCCTATGGGGACTATTTTCATCCTCAAACCTTCGTATGAGGCTTTTCTCTCTAAATACTTCTATCAGGAATTAAAACCCTTCAGAACCTTAGTTCAAGCCTTTAGCCCGCATTACAATATATAATATATATATATATATATATATATAATATATATATATTATATATATAATATATATATATATATTATATATATATAATATATATATATATATATATATATTAATATATATATATATATAACCAGTCCTCTCAACCTTTGGTTAATACATATAAAACCCTTCATTCGCGCAATTCCCTTACAAAACCTTTACAAAGGAAATATATGCATAAACATGTCTTTTTCTGCCTCAGTATGGCCTCTGCACATTACCCGAGGTTCCTTTATCGCAATTGGGGCTCGCAAATACACTATCGACGCTTTATTTCCAACAGAAATGCATTAACACACAATACATGGGAATACACAGGAAACCCACATATAGAGGATTTCAAATATTATAGAATCACCACTCTAACTCCATCGAGTCAGCTCCTTTAGTCGCTCCACAAAAATGTTTATCCGAAATCTGATTCGCTGATATTTAACCTCTGCGTCCATTTCAATCTCCAATCCAATGGCTATCAATGCATTGTTGGCTCTCCGCCGTGCCACTCCTTCGATCTCCAAAACTTCCGATGCCCGATCGCCGATAAATCCCTACGCCGATTGCTAATAAATCGTTATCGACGATATCACAACTTCCCCAATCGCTCCTTTGCACTTCTGACCGCCGATTGTGATTTAAATCATGACCGTTGATTTTGCCACGATCCAACGGTCGATGATTAATCGTTGCTCACTCTTCACAAAACTCCAAGGCTCATTCCGATAACTTAAAATGGACTCCCACTGATGCGATTAAATCTCAGCTATTGATCTATGATATCTAACGACTGCTGAGCATCACTTTACACTTCTTCGTTTGTTCCTTTGACTTGGAATTTTACACTGTTTTTTTCAATTTCTCCATGTTTCAGGTTTTTCCTCCAGTTTCTTCATAGGGCTTCCTTCTTCTACTGCACTGCACAACTTCTCTAAGCTTTACTCCTTAGTGAATCCTCACTCTGCTATCTCTCCAGAGCTTCACTTTTCTTCCTCAATTGGATTCAAAGACCCATTTTATGATTCCTCAGAACCATTTTACGACTCTGCATATCCTTCAAAACTCTACCTGCAATCCCTTACAGAACCTACGAGTTCATAACTTAATTCAATCATTCATTATCCATTCACACATCTATCTAGTTCCAAGATGAATCTCTGTATATTAACATGAACAATTGATTACATTTTTAACTCTCGGTCTCTCACACAGGCCTGATTTCTATTATTTGCGGCCTCTCTCCCTCAACTACTCTGCTCGTAGGCTTACATATGTCGAGAAAGGTTCCGTTGAAAAAATTATGGGGTAAATCCTAGATTAACTCCTAAATCTATTGACCTGACTCCTAAATCTAGTTAAGTGACTCCTAAATACACTCTGTCCACTTCTACTCTAATTAATTCCTAAAAACCATCTCTTGTTCCTTGAATCATGGAACTGTTTAAGAGTCCTAATTGACTTTAGACTCTTTTGTCATTATTCCCACTCATGTTCCCATTTATTTGAGAACATTTACATATTCTCCCATTATCTGATTAAATCACTTAAAATCCTAAATATTACATTGACTTGAGACTTAGGAAAGTTATTTCCTAAAAATACATGACCCCTCTATGTCTATTTATTTATAATGATTTTCTCTTGGGTGAATGCTCCTACATCAGACTCCCAAAGTAGAAAATATTCATGATCTCCTGATCATGTGTCTTCTGGTCTTGGTCTTCCTAGATCCCACACTTTGTTCTGTAACTGTCCACATACTTTGTTTCCTTGTTGCTGTTGTACTTCTGTTGTCTTTTTCTCCATCTTCTCCTTCTTGCCAATCAAGTTCAAGTTCTGATTGATCACTGCTTCTATCATCAACTTCCTCCACTTGAGCTGCTTTATCATCATCTACCATAATTCTTCAATCTCTATGTCCAGCACATCTTTGGGCTAGTCTTTAAATTAACACTTACTTCTACCTCTTCCTCTTTGTTCCAGGTTGTTACTGTTGTCTTCTATGTTGGGTTTGCTTGCTGCCATTGTAGACATTATTGTAGACTTTTCCTCCACTTTTGTTGTAGACATTGCCTCCTCTTTTGTTTTTCTTGCTATATTGACTCCTGCTTGGCTTGCTGCCATTTTTGCTGCCTCCATATCTTCCTTACCCTCTTTCATGATTAAATCATGACTGTCCAACACTCTCTCTAGTATTTTAACATCTCTGTTCCATGGATTAAATTTTTCCATGGAGTCTTCTTCTTTCATCTTTATTTTTCTGCTCATCTGTGCCAATTCTCCTCCAGCATATGCAACTAAACCTGCATTTACAACCCAATTGTTAAAGTATAAAACATAAGGCCTCAGTGCCTCTTCTTTCTTTGGCAACATTTCATCTTGTTGCTCTATTTCATCCTCCTCTGTCAACACATCAGTATGCTGATTTGAATTCTCAGCAGAATTCGTGAGACTGTCAGTTAGTCTCTCTTCCACACCATCTGTTCTAATGATGTCTTCCTGCTTGGGTTCACAATAGTGAACTTCTCCTCTCTTAAATAGTTGTTGGTTATCTTCACTTTGAAATTTTTTGATTCCTACTGCCTCCCTTTCATCCTTACCCTCTTGTTCTTTAAGAACCTCCATACCGTCTTCAAACAATCTCTGCTCAATCTCTTTGATCACATAATCATACTCATTCATGTTGTTTAATGAACCTACAAACAAATTATTACACCTTCCTGTATTTATGGCTACTTGAGACACATCTCCATCTTCAGAAACTGTAATTGCAGCTTCTATTCTACCATCAGGTTCTCTCATCAGTTTCTCCAGCAGTTTAATCTCTTCTTCACACTTAACAAGCATTTCATCACAATGCTCTCTTCTTCTAGCTTCATCCTTCACATGCTATGTTATAGTGTTAAAACATTGTCTTCCTCTAACCCTTGTAATCTCAAGGTTTTTCTGCTACAACCAATCACTACTTCCCTCATTCAAGAGGCCTTCTCATTATACTTATTCTCCTAGAGTACTCCTCATTTTCTAATACACATTCTTTCTCATTTCCCTCTTCAGAGTATTCATCTTCTGCAAGATACTCCTCCAGACTTTCGAGATCTTCAAAAGACTATCCATCCTCTTCAAAACACTGCTTTGTTAGTGTTCCTTCTTCCTTTGCTAAGTATTTTGCATAGACTTCTTCCTTTTTAACATCTTCAGTAGATGTCCTTATTTTTCCTTCATCGTCTCAATAGCTTCCATGGCTACTTCCAATGTGCCTATCATCATAGTGAATTGATGATCCTTTACTATGTTTTTAGTTAACATAGTCTCTTCTTCAAGCTTGCCTTCAATCTCTTGCTATTTATCTTCCTCAAGAGCCATCCTTGTCTCACCATCTGCATTATCATCCTCCTGCATTTGATTTTCATCAATAACATCAATCAAACTCATTTGATTACTAAGACAATATTCCTTCCTTCTCCATCAGAATAAGATCTTGATTCCTCATCTCTATGATAGCTTCTATAGACTCACCCATAGACTTTTCCTTCTGTATGCAGTCAAATTCCTCCTCTTCTAAAAAATTTTCTTTGTCACCTTTTGCTTCCAAATCTTCATCTCCTCTGAAGATATCTTCAAAGGGCCGCTTTTCTCCTGCAATACCTGCCATTATACACAAACTATCAATTTTAAAAATATAAGACTCTGTAGTCGGACTTGATGGTTCAACCATCATATCTCCTTGTTGTTCCAAATCCTTCATATGATTCATAAACTCTTCATTGGTCTCCTCTTCAATCTCTTCAAGCCCTTCACTTGGTTTCTTGATATCTTTCTCCAACTTCATATGAGACCTATCTATCTCATCTTCTTCCAAAACAGAATTTAGATTCTACTTGTCTTCTTTCTCCTTTATGACAATATCAACAAATTGTCTTTTACCTGTTTCACCTGAAAACATACACAAATTGTCAGTTTTAAACCCATGTGACCCTTTGGCCTCACTTGAATTTTCAGTCTTCAAGTCTCCATCTTCACTTTCTCCCAGAATTTCTCCTTGTTCTCGTTCACAAATGGATTCTTCCATTTCTAGCTCAACTTCCTTGAGTTTTTCCTTCAGCCACTTCACTTTCATTTGATGTAGCCTTCTCTGCATCTCATGCCACTTTACTGGCTTCTTCCTCAAGACCCAACCTATTCTCTAGCTTTCCTCAAGCATTCTCCTTAATGCATTGAGTTTTTCTTTTAATTTAGCAACCTCTTTGTCAATTTCTTCTTGACTCATCCTCTTTGGCATCCTTCTTCTCATATCCTTTGATGTGGCTTCTCTCTAAACCTCTCCTATGACTATCAGTAGTCATCTTCCTCTCTTCTTTCTTCATGAGCTCCTTTCCAACAAGCCTCTACAATAGCTAGTCCTCCTTGATGTAATCTTACCTCACTAAGCTCTCCTCACTCAATCTTTTGGTAAGCACATGTCCTCTGTGTAGAACCTCCTCTTGACCAACACCTTTGCTCCTTCTAGGCTTATGCAATCTCTCAGTCTCTTTTGAGAACACTTCAAATTGTCCTCTATGTCCAATCTCTTGCTGGATTCTTCAGGTTCACTACCACTTCTTCTTCAGAGTGTTTTCCTTACTCTACCTTTAAGAACACATCTGGTTCTTCTCTCATAGCTTCTCAATTTAAAATAAAGCATATTACCTCACCTTTAAGATATCAGCATGATCTTGTTTCATCCATTCTTCTGTGCCTTGAATGGATTGTCCTCTATTTTGTCTCCAAGTTCTCTTTCCTTTAGAACTTGTATTAAGCAATCTTGCTTTTTCTTTCCTTTAAGGAATCCTTTGTTCCTGTTTATTCCAAGCCTCTGCTGGAACTATTACAATCTTCCAAAACTTCAAAAGTTCCCCTTACAGTCTTCTATTGCAACCTTATGCACATTACCTTCTTCAGTGTGCAACCTCATTTTCATAGGAAATCTTCCCTTGCTCTGATTTCAATTCTGCTCTGATTACAGTTCTGCTCTAATTACAAACTTCTGCTTTGATACCACTAATGGTGCATGGGTCCCCAACATATAACCATACTTAGCCAAACTGAAGCCAGGGTTACCCAACATATACCCACAGTATGCATTTAACAATGCATCCACACCTTTGTCCCAGGTATTTAACTCTACATGGAGTCAAATCTTCAACCAATTAATGGTCAAGGCCCTTTTAGCCACAGTTCCTTTGTATCAGAACCAATCACCCCGCCAAAACCTCCTATCGGGCTTTAAATCCTTCCTATTAGGACTATTTTCATCCTCAAACCTTTGTATGAGGCTTTTCTCTCTAAATACTTCTATTGGGAATTAAAACCCTTCAGAACCTTAGTTTAAGCCTTTACCCCGCATAAAGATATATCTATCTATCTATATATATATATATATATATATATATATATATAATATATATATATATAACCAGTCCTCTCAACCTTTGGTTAATACATATTTAACATATAAAACCCTTCATTCACACAATTCCCTTACAAACCCTTTACAAAGGAAATGTATGCATAAACATGTCTTTTTCCGGCTCGGTACGGCCTCTGCACATTACTTGAGGTTCTTTTATTGCAATCAGGGCTCGCAAATACACTATCAGTGCTTTTTTTCCAACAGAAATGCATTAACACGCAATACATGGGAATACACAAGAAACCCGTATATAGCAGATTTCAAATATTATAGAATCACCACTATAACTCCATTGGGTCTGCTCCTTTAGTCACACCATAGCAATGTTTATCCAAAATATGATTTGTTGATATTTAACCTCCACCATCCATTTCAATCGTTGATCCAACGACTATCGGCACAACGCTGGCTCTCTGCCGTGCCACTCCTCCGATCTTCAAAACTTCCGACGCCTGATCGCTGATAAATCCCGACACCAATCACCGATAAATCGCTATTAGCGATATCGCAACTTCGCTAATCGATCCTTTTCACTTTCGGCCGCTGATTGCATTTTAAATTGTGACTGTTGATCTGGCCACAATCCAACGGTCCATGATTAATCACTACTCACTCTTCACAAATCTCCAAGGCCCATTCTGATAACTTAAAAAGGACTCCTGCCGATGCGATTAAATCTCAGTCATTGATATATGAGATCTAACAGCTACTGAGCATCACTTTACACTTCTCCGTTTGTTCCTTTTACTTGGAATTTTACGTTGTTTTCTTCAATTTCTCCATGTTTCAGGTTTTTCCTCTGGTTTCTTCAAAGGTCTTCCTTCTTCTGCTGCGCTGCTCAACTTCTCTGAGCTTTACTCCTTAGTGAATCCTCACTCTGCTATCTCTCCAGAGCTTCACTTTTCTTCCTCAATTGGATTCAAAGACCCATTTTATGATTCATCATAACCATTTTATGCCTTTGCGTATCCTTCAGAACTCTGCCTGCAATCCGTTACAGAACCTACAAGTTCATAACTTAATTCAATCATTCATTATCCATTCACACATCTATCCAGTTCCAAGATGAATCTTTGTATATTAACATGAACAATTGATTACATTTTTGACTCTCGGTCTCTCACACAGCCTTATTTCTATTATTCGTGGCCTCTCTCCCTCAGCTACTCTGCCCTCAAGCTTACATATCTCTAGAATGGTTCTGTTGAACTAATTCCGGGGTAAATCATAAATTAACTCCTAAATCTATTGACCTGACTCCTAAATCTAGTGAACTTACTCCTAGATACATTCTGTCCACTTCTACTCTAATTAATTCCTAAAAGTCCTCTCTTGTTCCTTAAATCATGGAACTATTTAAGAGTCCTAATTGACTTTAAACTCTTTTGTCATTATTCCCACTCATGTTCTCATTTATTTGAGAGCATTTACAAATTCTCCCATTATCTAATTAAATAACTTAAAAGCCTAAATATTACATTGACTCAAGACTTAGGAAAGCTATTTCCTAAAAATACATGACCCCTCTATGTCTATTTATTTACAATGATTTTCTCTTAGATGAATGCTCCTGCATCACCGATGAACTTCGTAAAGAGGTCATTCAATTGCAGTTAGTTGTAGTTTTATTGCAAGCAAAGAATGCAACTCTTAAGAATAGGTTGCAAACTTCCATAGCTAAGAAAATCCACAAGGTTTACCATCTAGATTCAACCATGGGAAAATATTTCCAAATGCTTGCAAATGAATTTCAAGAGAAGATTGACCTCCTTGATGACTTGCGGGGGAATTTGAGTCTTTCTGACTCAAGAATATAAAATTTGAAGAAGAAGATGGAAGAGAAAAATAATCAACATGTTATGGAGATTAATTGTTTAAAAGAAACAATGTTGGAGCAATATTATTTTTTGAAACAAGATTATGATGCCTTGTCTCAAAAACCAATTAAAAAGGATGAGGTCATTCAAACACTACAAGAGTCTAAGCAAGAACTTGAATTGGAGGTTAGTCATATTCCGAAATATATTATGGAGATAACTGATGTTGAGCTTCCAAGCTCACCTTCTTCCACACTTGATGATCTTGATTATCAAATGGCTTATACAGATGACCATGAATCATCACATGCTTTTGTCACACCCAATTTTTAAAATCATACTACGGGTATTTGGTCTCGATTGATGATAAAAGTGGGATATACTAGACGAGGAATTGGGAAGAATATATAGGGAATTGTTTCTCCTATTAACCTTGTAGTGCATACATCAATATTGGGCCTTGGATATGATCCTACTATTGCCTCATCACCTACAACCAACTTTGGGGTGCTTGAAGAAAATCCTCCTATTAACTGTGATAAACATATTGATGACATAGTTGTTAATGTCATTCGAAATGAAAATGTTGTGGCACCCAAATTTGAGTTCTAAAAAATAACAATTAAGCCATCTGCACATCCTCATAAGAATAAATTACCCAAGCATCAACATTTTTGGTCAATTACTAGTCCTGCATTCAAATTGTTACATAAGAGACATGAAAGAATTAATTGTTGACTAGTGCCAACCATCAAGATTGACTGTGGATGGATCGATGAATGGTCATGGCATCAATTGAACCAATGTTTGAAGAATTCATATCATTGTATTACATTAGTAGTTCATTTTTTATTGCCACTATTCCATTAGTTGTGCTTTAGGAGGGGTAATTTGCTAAAAACGAAGACTGTTGATTCTTGCTGCTTCCACAATTGTGTTTTTAGGGTGGGGCAATTAGATGGTGACATGTATTATTTCTCTGATCAATGTTATGTTGACAGTGTTCAAACAACTTCAGGAGTGTTGTTTTACAATGGTTGAGTTGCGTTTTCCATACTTACAAGCCTCATTGCTTGTTTGTTGGTTGATGGTATTACTTCTTTTTGAAGCCTGTGTTTTGGTTCTTTACTTGAACCTAGTTTCTTTGAAGCATTTTTCGGAGAAGTTAACAGTGTTTGCCACCCTTGAGCTTCTGCAATAATCTTACTTCAGATATCTACCAACCTCATTGAGGTTTCACGACTCTCATCTTCATAGTGTTGGTACTTCTACATTTCGTACTTCTTGGTTGGAGAAGACCTATGTTATTACCATTCAGTGGATCCTTATGGGATCTACAATTTCAACTCCATGATAATTTGAGTAGTAACATCTTTCTCTCTTTTGGGGGGGAAATTTTTTCCTATGTATTTTTCTCTCTTTCTCCACTTATGAGAGTTTGTACAAGGGTACCTAATCATGCCTTGTTTCTGGGACCCATTCTTTGTGTTATTTCTTCTTTAGTTACTCCCTATGTTTCAGTTAAGGGGGGGTATTGGAGTTTGTCTTTTCCAACGTCTCATTTCCCTATAAGTTAAGTGTGGTAAGTTGTAAGCTCACATAGGGACTTATATCTGTCTGATTGTCATGGTTATCCTTAAAAAACGTTGGGCCTTCTCCATTACTATATAATGGAGGTTTTCTATGTACTTTGACACAATATTGTGAGTAATAAAATACTCTTACACAACTTAGGCACTAAAACACGATCATTGTAACCATGCAAATCCATAGAGACGAATTCTCTCCATCCACATTTAATTTAGCATGAAAGGTCCATATGCTTGTGCATTTTGGGGCTTAGCCACACCAGTGCATTAATGCACATCTCCTCAATAAGGTAGTGGGCTCACCCCAAGATTTCACTCTATCACAATATTTAGCCCCATTGTGGATAGTTAAATAATTAATTAATTAAATGAGAAAATTAGAAATTTTATTATTAAAAATAAATTAATTTTCAATTAATTAAATAATTTTTGTTTTTTTGGAAACACTATTTTTTAATGAGTAATGTTTCTCACTCTAGTGCGTTGTTCCAATTTCCATTCTAAATGAGGTGACTGCATTTAACTTTTCTTGAATAGCCAATCCATGTACCCACGTTGTTGAATGTGTTGACTTTTGTTTACTGGATTGAAACACCAATTAGATTCATTGAACCGTTTATCCCCGCAACCCGTTGTAGATTGGTAAGTAATCATTCTCATACATTTATATAATTTAATTGAACGTGGAATGGGTACAACTTTTACCATTGAAATACCTTGATTAAACAAAAGGGGAAAAAAATATTCATAGAGTTATTTCATGGAGAATTGGCCAAGGATCTGAACCCAAATAACCTTTGAAGTTTGACTCCCAACCTTGAGTATGTGAGTTGGTCGGCTAGTCTAGTCGGGAACTAATTGTTTGACAAGCATGGAATCAACACACTGGTTAGGTAAATTCTAATTATAAAGGAGTAATGGGCCGGTTAGAAAAAATTAGAATATTATTACACATTTTTAAAATTAAAAGATAAGACCACGAATAGGGAAAATGATTGCTAAGATGTAGCATCAACAAAAATGCACATAATATTAAAAAAAAAAAAACGACATTGCCAAAAACATTTGTTTAACTCGCAAAAATGTCGATCAAATTGATACCCTAGTGGTATACCACTACCCAAATATAAACTATTGAATATTCACAATTAAATTTTAGATTCACACTTTCAGTGGATCATGGTAATGAGATATTGAATTGAACATGTAACATTGATTTGAATACGGAGAAACGTGTGGAATCGAACTATGGAAAACAGCTTTTAGCGAAAAGCATGTGGTTAGTAAATTTTACTTTCAAGCAACATTATTATAAGAAAATGAAAACTTTTTGGAACACAATGCTTCTGCGACACATTTCCATGAGATTTGTATACAAACTCGATATCTATTTTAATGGATTTCTTTCTATTAGATAGTTCTGCCATTGAAGATATTTTTTTAAGACTTATTGTGATCCAAGGGATCAGTTTAGTGCTCAAAATTCAAAGTGCAAAAAAATGATTGAAACCTATACGATTGGATTAGATCTCGGTGATATGAATCCAATGCAACTCGTTTCACTCAAAACCGATATCATATGCTCCTGATATCGTGTTCTAATCGATTTGCTAAACAACTTAAATTTTTAAAAATGTGGTTTGAGGGATGCCCAATTAGCAGTTTGTATGCTGACTGGGAAGCATGACTGTGCCTCACATCAGCCAATGGAATGAGGACAAGTGCCATGTTTTTATTGCTACGATTTGGTGGCTTTTTATTGGTTCAAGAGTTGATTGGGTGGACCAATTAGGAGTAGCCACGTGGGCCAATATATGGGTGCCACATGCCCTCCTATTAGTTGTGTAAAATTTTGGTTTGAGGTTGAACTTCCTCCACAAGGTTCAAACGAGAGACCTACCACCTACTAGCCAAGCCCTCCACCGAACCGCCTACAATACTACTTGTTAAACTATATCCAACAAATTTTATTTACTTTTTTCATACTGCACATATGGGGGAGGGGGCTGGGATAAACCCTAGCCCTAGCCACCCTAGCACCCATGGGACCGCAGATGGGTGCACCAAGGGGCTACGCCTTAGCCCAACACATGGCCACAACCCCAAAGTCATTGCTAGAGAGCCAACATAAAGAATCGAAGGCAGAAGGTAAAAGGGACCATCCCTGGGGTCATATGACCCGCCATAAAATTGGGGGCACGAAACTGTTGGATGGGGGCTAGCCCCACGTCACATGGTGACCATGTGACCAGGAGCACGCACAAAGTGGAGGGCTTAAATCTGTTGGCACATAAGCCCAGGAATCTTGGCCCTAAACCAGGTCATATGCATACCACGTGACCCAAATTTTCAGAACTGGGAGCTTAATGGGAGGACTAACTGTCCTACAATTTCACCCATTGGGCAGGAGTGTAGGCCAGAATTGTGCGCTAGTTCCAGGTTTGGGGCGCTCAAGCCAGGTTTACGTTGAATTGGAGAATTATTAGGTAGGATGGTGTAAAAAATTGAAACAGTCATAACTTACTCAATTTTTGGCCAACTGAGGTGCAGAAAGAACCAAAATGGGGTTTTTGACAACGCTGGATCCATTGGAGACATTAATTCTGTTACCCAAGCTATGTAAAAGAATGTAAACATGCTTTTGATAATTTTAATGAAAAAAGCCCTACATTGGAAGCTGGATCAGGAGATGTAGCCCATGAGAGGGGTGAACTCCTTTATCATGCTTTGTGTTATGTGTTTCAGATATGCTTATTTTGTCTCTATTTGGTTGTAAATTGTGGTTAAAATTTACTTGTTTAAGTGTTTAGTAAATTGATCTTCTACCTAAAACAAAAATAAATGTAAGATGCAAATTGTTAAAAAATTTCAACTTTACACATTCAAATCATTTTGGTATCAAAGCAACGGGTTATTGTGAAGATTTGATTTGTTTTCAAGTGTTTTTCTTATGCTTACAAGGTTGAAGCTCAAAAGAGGAGAAAGAGAACTTGTGGAGCCAAGATCTAAATTTTTTTGAAGGATAATAAACACACCTCAAGCTTCAATAGTCATGGCACATGAAGAAGGTCCTGAAGGGATGTCTGAAGATGAGAAAAAAAAAAAAAACTCTTTGAGATGTCTGAGATGGTTAAGGTTCTGTATGAGGAGATGAATTCCAGATTGTATGGAGAGAACTCAAAGCCTGCAAAAGGAGATGGAGGAAAAAGAGCTAAGTCTCCAAAATGGAATGGAGGGAATGGTGAAAAACCACCACCTTCACCTCCATTGCCATCCTCATCCTCATCTTCATCCTCATCTTCTACTTCTTCTACCCTTTCATAATAAAAAAACATCTCCAAATTCTCCAAAAGGACATGGTAAAACTCCTTTGCTTAAGATTGATATTGAGTTTGAATTGCCTATGTATAATGAAGAGGTAGATGTTGAGAACTTGGATAATTGGGTTCATCAAATCGAAGTGTATTGTAGGATACAAATAATCAAAGATGATGGAACCAAGATTCATCTTGCTTCTATGAGATTGGAAGGTGCAAAACTTGTTTGGTGGGAAGCCAAAACTTAAGAGGAAATGAAGAACATGGTAAGGTTTTATCCTCTTGGAATGAAGTAGAAATTAACAAAGTAGAACATGAAAAGGTAGATAATTTCCATCCCACAAAGTTTACCAAATCAGATATTCGAAACCTAAAACAAATGGAAATTGATGAAGCAATCGATGAAGAATCTGAAGTCATCATTATTAAAGATAATTTTTTGCCCAAAGGATTAACCCCTTTGGAGGACTTATTTGATTCAAACGATGTCCCTAAAAAGCCGAAAATGGAACCTCTGAAATCAGACATTGAGGAATGTAACATAGGCTCTGAAGAAGATCCCAAAATTATAAAACTTTCAAAGTCTTTACCTCCCAATGAAAAAGTGAAATACATAGAACTGCTGAAGGTATTCCATGACATTTTTTCTTGGAATTATGAGGACCTTAAGTCCTATGATATCAGCATAATACAACACACCATTGCTTTTAAAAGAAAATCATAAGCCTTTTAGACAAAAGCTTAGAAGAATTAACCCCGTTCTATTGCCTTCCATCGAAATAGAGATCAAAAGAATGTATGAAGCTAAGATAATTTCACCAATTAGATTCTCAGATTGGGTCTCTAATTTGGTACCTAAAAGAAAGAAAACTGGAAAAATTAGATTGTGTGTTGACCTTAGGAATTTAAATAAAGTTTCACTTAAGGATAACTACCCTCTTCCTAAAATGGATCACATATTACAGAGGGTCGGAGGTTCAACCAAAATCTCACCACTAGATGGGTTTTCTGGTTATAACTTGATCCTAGTCCACCCAGATGACCAAGAAAAAATTGCATTCACTACTCCATGGGTCACTTTCATGTATGTGAAAATGCCTTTTGGGTTAAAAAACACAGGGGCCACCTTTCAAAGAGCAATGGACATAACCTTTGCTAAGGAAATCCATGAATTCCTGGTAATATACCTAGATGATATCACAGTATTTTCTAAATCAGATCAACAACACCTGGATCATCTTAGGTAGGTCTTCACTAAGTGTAGGAAGTATGGAGTTTCTATGAATCCAAAAAAATCTTTATTTGGGTTGGAAGAGGGAAAATTACTAGGCCACATAATCTCCAAAGATGGTATTCGGATTGACCCAACAAGAACTAAAGCCATTTTGCAAATACCACATCCTAGGAACATCAGAGAAATCCAAGCATTTTTAGGTAAAATAATTTTTTTGAGAAGATTTATCTCTAATTTAGCTAAGCTAATTAGATTACTAAACAACATGTTAAAGAAAGATTCAACTATTAAAAGGACTCTAGAGGATAAAACGTCTTTTGAAGATGTAAAGCTATCCTTAACACAAACACCAGTTCTCATCAGTCCAATTTTTGATAGGGATTTCATCGTTTTTTCTTTCGCCTAAGAACATACAATTGTTGTAGTCCTACTGTAGAGAAATGATCAGGGTTTTGAACAACAATTAGCCTTCTTTAGTAAAGCCCTGAAAGGTGCACCTTTAAAGTACAATACAATGGAAAAGCAAGCTTTCTCTCTAGTTAAACCTATAAAAGATTTCAGAGTTTATATCTTGTATTCTGTAGTAGCTTATGTTCCCAATGTTGTAGTCAAAGACATCCTAAAACATGATGGAATAGATGAAAAGAGAGGGAAGTGGATAGCTACCATATTTAGAAATTAAACCTACGAAATTGAACAAAGGCCAAGGTTTAGCCAAGGTCATGGCTGAATCAAACTGTCAGGCTCTAGATATAAATTTCATTACAGAATTGGATAACGAAGAGGACATGGCAACTCCACAGGTCAGTCAAGCCTTTATAGACTCACCACGGTATGCTGACATTATATACGTTTTAAAAAATCTTCAAGCTCCTCCAGAGTTATCCAGGACTAAAAGTAGGTTCTTAAAAATGAAACCTTTGAAGTTTTGCATAATTGACAATGCTTTATTTTGGAAAAATCATGAATGCATCCTCTTAATTGTTTTTTAAAGGAAGAATCTGACAAAATATTTCAAGAGTTTCATGCAGGTGACTGTGGGGAACATCTTTACTGGAAGACCACAACTAATAAAATCATAAGAGCTTCTTTTTACTGGCTCACTCTATTTTCTGATGTGAAGAAATTTGTAACCTCATGCCACAAATGTCATAGTTTTGAAGGAAAAAGAAAACTACTACCATTACCTTTGAAACCTATATCTACTGAAGCACCATTTCAACACTGGGGTCTTGATTTCATTGGTGAAATTCACCCCCCTTCCTCTTCCCAACATAGATGGATCTTGACTACCACAGATTATTTTACAAAATGGATAGAAGCCATACCCTCAAGACAAGCTACTGATACTATCATAATAGGTTTCCTTGAGGCCAACATTCTGTCCAGGTTCAGTTGCCCTACCAAGATCATCACAGACAATGGAGCAACCTTTAAATAAAAAAGGATGATTGATTTCTATAGCAAATATCACATAACCCTCGGTCACTCCACAACCTACTATCCCCAAGGAAATGGACTAGCAGAGTCTTCCAACAAAATCTTAGTAAATATCATCAAAAATTATTGGAAGATAACAAGAAAACCTGGAATAAGAAGCTAGTAACTGCCTTGTGGGCAGATAGGCTGACCACAAAGAAATCCATTGACACCAGTCCTTACTAGCTAGTATATGGAATGGAGGTTGTCTTCCCATCTTGCTTGGGAACACCAGTGATGAAATTGCTCCAAGAAGCACAGGTTGAACCAAATGATATTCAAAGGAGGATCAACCAGACAATTCACTTACAACAGACCTGGGAAGAAGTGTATATCAGATCCCAAGTTGTGTAGGAAAAAATCAAGAAAGGTTTTGACAAAAGGACCAAGGCAGAAGATATCTATCTAGGAAATAAAGTTTTGAAATGGGACTCAAGAAGAGAGGAAAAAGGTAAACATGGGAAGTTTGACTTCCTATGGAAAGGCCCTTACATCATTTATGCTTTCAGGGGTAATAATGCTTACTTCCTCAAAGAATTGGATGGTGCATAAGTAGAAGGAGGACCAGTTAATGGTCGAATGCTTGAGCACTATATAGATCCCAGTCACTCAGTTCACTAATCACTTGTACATATCTTATTTTTCACAAAGTTTAGTGTGGACTGGATGGTAATTTTGGAGTTGAAGCCCGAAGAGAAGGCCCTAAGCTTAAAAAATTTCACTATCATAAATATTAAAAAAAAACAACAACAAAGTAAAAGGGAAAAGTTGCAGAGTAAAATCACAGTAATTCAGAAGGCTATTGATCTATTGGTTCTTGAAATTTCACCAGGAAATGCCATCCCCAAGTGGAGCCACTGTTATGACCCTATACCAATAGGAGTCATAATTTTTGAATGGCTGAGGTCAAAACTGTAATATGTACATACCTTTGCTTTCTGCAAATGTTCTCCATATTCAAAAAATCAAAAAATCAAAAAATGTAAAGAGGCTATGTCCTAAAATAAAAATCAAAGGACAAAAAGAGTAAAAAAGGTCAAAAAACATGAAAAAATGAACCCCAAGGAAAAACAAAAAGACCATGAAAGTTTGCAAGCCCAAATGCCACTACTATTTACTTTTCTGCATCATAATGATTGTGTGCAACTTGTTATTCATGCCACAATTCATGGTAATCAAACAATTTAATCTTGGTTATTGCATGTTTTGAATTTCATGCTTAGAGATAGAGAATAAAATTTGACCAAACTGTTTAATCTTGGTATATAAGTAGATAGGTAGAGTAAATAAAAGGAGCTCAACAGTTTAATCTGAGCCCTTGGATGTAATAAGGATAGACTTAGATAGATTTTTATTGTAGAAGAAAAGAAAAATGTTTTGATAAGGGTTTGCCAGCTTAAGTGCACCCTAATAAGGAGTAGACAAAATGGTAGGATGAGTAGATGGGCAAGTAGTTGCATTGTTGCATAATTATGATGATTGATTACATAAAATCATATCATGTACCTTCATCATCAAGTTGCTAAAGTATGGATGATAATTGAGCATTTACCTTGATCATGATATGGATGATGATAATGGATGATGATAAGTCAAGTGATTAATTTCCCCATTAATTTTACCTTTAATTTTACTAATTTCCCATAAGCGAAATCAAAAGTACCTAAAACCTTAAGTTAAAGGGGCTCAGAGCATTTCTCTGACTTCTGGAGGGACCAAACCCTCGGTGCAATAACTTATACGATCTAAGTACTAAAAGCCCCCTCACAAACATTCACCCCCTTCAATTCATTCATTTTCCCCTAAAAAATCCCTTTTCCTAAGGTAAAAGCACCACTTTCCTAGGGAAAGTAATCACCCCCAAGCAAACCCCTTTTCCACAAAAACCCACAAATGCACATTTAGCCTAAGTTATAATGTTTTATGTTAAAATTAAATAAAATCAACACACATTATACTTAGCACACTTCATTTTCCACCTTCATTTCATATTAACTTCTAACTTTATTTATTAAATCCCAAAAAATACCCCTTTCCCGTACATTTTATTAAAAACCCATATGTTAATATCTCGCTCCAAAGTTTGAAACATAAACTTTATTAGCGAATAATTAAGGGATTAATTAAGTCGATCAGTGACTAATTAATAACCATGACCCACCACCGAATAAAAGAGGTTAATTAATCAATCAGTGATTAATTAATAATCAACTCCTCCAAAGAAATTGCTCCCAATGTCATTAAACCTCCATAATCCTTCATTAATCATCCCTCCACGCATTAAAAACCTTGCCAGGCCCCAACATTAAACCTCATACCAAATCATCACCTTGATCACCGTGTGATCCAACCCCCTTTGATCCAACAGTCGACACTCATATTGGGTGGCCTCCGAAGGCTGACCTTTACCCACCTGATATGGGTGGTTTCGCTATTCACCCTGCCGCTACGTGGCGCCTGATGAACGGCATCGGGCGGCCTCCCCCCCAAAAACACTTTATCCCAAAAGCAGTGCTATATGATCTCGCTTACCGCCTCCCGCTAAACGATAAAATGTCATATCCCCACTTAACACCAAGTGTCATTTTCCCAGTGTACTCGCCAAGATATTGACTTTACAAATAAAACTAAAAAACTCATTGTTTTTTTGTTTTATCGTGAGAAAAAACGCTGAGACCTCCATGCAACCACTAGAGTACGTGCAACCATCAACCTACATCCAATTGCCAACTTACTGAAGCTGCTGAAACTCCAGACCACCTTTCAGTCACACGCGCTTCCTACAAATAGTTCACAATCGCCATTACTCCGTTCAAAGCCAAAAACTAGGTATTTACCCAAATTCGCTGAGTAAACCTGTTTTATTCCAAAACCTCGACTAAATTGCTTCCAATTACTAAGTAATTTAGTAAGATAAGTTTCCTGGTGACTCCAAAATACCCTGAATTAGACCAGTTTTTCCAATTTCACTAAAAACCCTTCGCCCCGTCCTTGAATCCACAAGAACCAAGGATACATGCCCCAATCGCATTGAATTTCATGCCCATTTCTACTCCTCATAGGGATTTAGGACATCTCCCACTAGTAGATAAAGATTTTCAGATTTTCAGATACCTCTATCCAAGATTCCCATTGAAACTATAATGTAGGTATAGAGACCAATACTTGAACCATGCAGACTACATAGGGCTTTTGGAATCAGGTTTACCCAAGTACCAATTCCCCAGAGTTCATATCTTCCCAGAGATTATCCATTACTTCCATATGAACTATAATCCCAGCCAAAGGGTAATGATGCCCTTGATCATTCTGTATTATTTACCATCACTGTTGAGTCCATAATTGAAATGTTGCAATTACAACCAAGCCAAAGCCTGACACCTCTTTCTGTTGGAGATTTGTTTAACAGATACCCTACACTCACCTCAATCAAACTTGCTAGGTTATACCAGACCTTCATTAGGGAAGACAAATACATTCCAAAGTACTCTCCCCTTTACCTGTGGACTATATTCTTTGATCTTGGTTGAAACATCATATAAATGATATCCAATGTGTTAGGCCAGACTACAAGTGAATTTGTTGATGAAATTATCATAGCCTTTATGTCCATCTACTCTCTTGGGCAACCCCCAGCCATCATGTTTGACTATGCTAAGTTCATTGCTGACAAATTTAATGCATGATCAATTCATGAGGTTGGATAATGAAATATTGTTAAAATATTCTTTAGTTTTATATCATCTTTGCCTGTATTATCAAGCTGACAAATTCCCAATCACACTCCAAAAGCTTGATACCAGAGGAAACCCTAGATTAGTGGTCTTCTAGACTTCATTATTCCACATAAATGACTCTCAATATTCTTAAATTGATTTCATAGATCTCTTTGTACACCCATTGGCAACTATGCTATTAGGAAGCCCTCCCCCAAGAATCAGTGCAGATATTAGGAAGGTCCTACAATTGTCCAAACAATATAGAGTGGGGGATTGGTACTTGTACAAAAACCATACTGAAATCAGAATATATGGATGTGAGCTGGCTCCCTACAAACTGCCCAGATACCTCCCTATGAGATTTTTTACTCTAGAGCACTACAGACAAATGATCAATTCAGATGTGGTGCACTTTATGAAGGCCAAGAAGAAAGTTCAACTTAGGATAAAAGATCAACTTGGCCCCTTCATATGTAACAGTAGGGAAGCAGGAAAGGAAGCACAGGAAATCTTTCAAAGACTAAGACTGAAACAAAGTTTTATTTGGAATTATGACCCTGTAGAGTTCATCTACAATGGGAAACAAGAGAACAAATTATCTCCTTACATCCACCACAGGATTCCTGAAATTGAACAATATGCTAATCAACTTGAATGGGTGGAAAACACTTTGGTAGATCGAGATAACACAGAAGTTTCTACCAATAATGTATTGTTGATTTAGAAAGAATACTTGATGAAGATTCATTTATGTAGGTGCCAGGAGAGTCTCTGTCTCAAAAAAAATCACAGGGACACAATGGGCAAACAACAGAAGAAGAACCTAAAAAATAGCAACCAGCAGAGTAGCTAAAGGCATCAGAGCAGCTAGAGGAATTAGAACAACCACACATTTCAGAAGAACTTGCTCAACCATAACATATCATGAGAAATCCTCCTATTTTACAAACTCCTCTAAATGAGGAGAGGAATCCTAAAAGAGATAGAGAGGAGGCCACTCCTTCTAGCAGACCTAGGGCCCAAACTTATGTTAAGAGGCAAAGGTTGAATCTATTTTCAGAACAGGAGTTTACTGAAGAAACAACAGGAACTACAGGTGCAGAAAGAAGACATACCACTCCTTCAAGAGGTCCACAAGAACCTTCCACCTCATAGGCTCAAATGCTAGAAAGGAAACAGAGTGTGGAAGTATCCTCCTTCAGGGCTTCTACTAGCCATAGCCAAGACATCAGAGAGAGATATAAATAAATAAAAGCCAGGAATGAAATATTGAAGGCCCAAAGCTATGCACACTACCTAAAGATGGCTCCTACTAATTAGACAAGGCTAATGTCAGCCTTTGATGTGAAAGAAGGCAAAATGCAGATGACTTTTATGAAGCCCACTACACAACAGGCCAGGTCAATTGCATATTATTTGAAAATAGAGTTTGAAGTCTTGGCAAAGGATATCCATCCTATTGACCAAATAGAATTACATAAGCAGACTCGAGAAATGGTTTACTCCACCTTAACCAGTAAGGCAATTACAGTTGACCAACTCCAAAATTCGTTGAATAATATATTAGCGCAATTCCAGTTAGAGAAGACCTCTTCATAGGCCAAAGATACCAAAATAAAGTCCATAGAGGACTTAGTCATAGAACTGGGCCATGATCCCAAAGATGTGAAAGCTGTAGAAAAGCTTGTTAAGAAGAAAAATGATGACATAGCTGCTCTGAAAAAACATCTCAAGATTCCTCCCCTGCATCATCCTTAGACAGCTGAAGTATTGGAAACTCAGAAGGAGGGAGAGCTTATGGACTTAGTCCTAAATCTGAATGAACAATCGAAAGAAACAGAAAAAGTGCTTGATAACTTGATACAGTCTAAACAGAGTGAGTTTGCCACCACTCCTTAGACTGTAATTCCTACAGTTTTAACAGCAGTACCCTCCACATTGGCTGCTTCATTAGCACCAACAGTTCCACCAGCTACTGCTCTGCCAGTTACAGGTACATCAACAGGCACAGGGGCATCTACAAACGAAGGTACTTCCACAGAAAAAAATAACTGAATTGGTAAAAGCCATGGAGGAAATGAGCATCCAGGCCACTGAGCTTAAGAAACTTAGAGAAAAATTGTCAAGTTTGAAAACTGATTGTAAACTTGCACAGATACAACAAAAGGAAGAAGTTTAGAAGAATCAAAGAATGGGAGAAAGAATAAAAGTCCTTGAAAAGGACTTTACATTACAAGAACCACTGGGAGACATGAAGGAAATTCTTTTGGCCAACATCATTGATTCCATCAATGATGTTTGGCGTTCTATTCAAGTTATTTTTTAACAGACTAAACTAGTAAAAGTGGCTACAAAAGCAGTCCACAAGACAAGGGAAGAATTGGGATATAAGTCTGAAGAGGCCAACCAATTGATAACATTTTTGAACAGCAGAAACAAGTAACATCTTGATGAACTAGAAATAGACGATAGGATAGCAACCATCATAGAAATAAAGAAGGTTCTCACCAAAAAGAACCTGATGCTCAATTTGGAGAAAAGGTGCCAAAGCATCCAAGCAGATATTGACAGTTTTATGACAAAGTATGGTATTTTAAGAGAAAAAGGACTTCCCAGTCCTATGGTAATAAATGAAAATCTGATGACTCAAGATGATTATATTGAAAGACTAAACAAGCTGTCCAGAAGCCAAGCTAGTACTTCAGGGGTAAAATCTTTTCCCATTGGAAAGGTATTATATGATAGTCTTGAAAATCTATTTTTCATAGAGCATGAGGTAAAGCACTTGTTTACCAGCAGGCCAAATTTTGCTAAGATACAAAAGCTGACGAGATATACAGAAAAATGATAAGGATGAAATTACCTGACAGTGAATGGTGGACAAAACTAACGGATTTACTATAAAGTTACTGCAGTAAACCTACATGGTAAAACATGGCTGCCAGGTAAACAGGCAAGACAGAGTCAAAGCAGAACCGGTAAAGAGTGTCAGTAGGTAGAAGATAGAAAGTGATTCCAGCACAAAACTATAAAGCAACTGAAAGAGCCAAATCCGAATTATAACAACCAACACAGTAACAATAAAAGGGACTACAAGAAGACAGTTCTCCATCTGTCTCTATCTTCATGTTGAAGATATGTTTTGTTTCCTATAATAATTATCATACTGTTATGAGATATTTTGTAACATTTTTTGTATAAATACTTCACAAAATGAAGTAATTAGGGTGAATTAAAATTCATTTATGTAGACATTTTATATCCAGCTAAGGAGCTATTGTATTCAAGGCTGGACTAGTTTCGCTGGATCATGAAATAAAGCTAAGGAAATTTCACTGGATTCTTGTGCATAATTAGAACCAAATAAGTATTATCTCTTCATGTTTAAATATTGTTTCATGTCATGTTATAATTATTCATACGTGTCTCTTACGAAATTTGAAAAGTAAACAAGGAATAATATCTCAGAATTAACTTAAATGCTCTCTGTTTTAACTGTCTACTTTCTATATGTTTTCTACTATGCTATCTTGGTCTAGGAATTCTTAATTTCTCCCTTACTTTTGTAATTTACCTGCCCTTTGGTCCATAGTTAAGGATTCTTCATTGCCCTTTGCTACTGATCATCCTTCCTTTCTTCATCTTAATCTCGGTTAAGGATTCTTCATTGCCCTTTGCCCTGGTTAGGACTACCACATCCATTTGAACTTGCAGATTTTCTTTTTGCTGTGCTAGCTTGCCCTGCGAACTCTTACCTTAGTGATTGATCACATCCAGTTAAACCATATTGATTGACTCCATAGCCCAATGGCGTGAAAACTTACTCTGCCTATCTGTTTGCTTAATTCCACCACCCAATCAAAACAAAACATAATGAGCACTAATAACTAGCCTGAAATCCAAAACAAAGTTAAATTATAAGGAGAGAGCCCTCTCTAGACTTAGGTTGGCTAGAACCTGAGTCTAAAAGATTAGGTTTTTGGTTACCTCTGACTATTCCTTCTTTGTTAACTTCTAGGGAAAACATCTAAGTGATAACATAGTGGCGACCATACTAGGGACTCAAAAGCCCAGTCTTAATAAACCTCTGAGAAATTCAAATTTTTATTTTTAAGCATCTTAAAGGGTTTATTAGAAGTTATTTCAAAAGTTCATAAAAAAGAAAATAATTAGAAAAAACTTGAAATCTGGCTTCAGGGAGAACTCACTATGCCAGGGCCAACCCTAATCCAAATCCTCCCCCTGTATTTGACAATCCCAACCTTATTCCGAGAATAATCAAAAGACAAGAAAGTTCAGCAAGCCCAAGACCTTTATTCAGATCCAATTCATGCCTTCTTGAGTGGTTGTTCATAGAAGACCTCGCTTTTGACGAGTATTTTGACAATTCCATATTTAGAACCAAGTATGAGAGTGAATTTGAGGACACAGTTCTAGATCCGGAATTTACAAAAGAACTTGAAGTCCAATGAGCGAACTTGTCAATTAATCAGTACCTTTTGAACTCCCCTCAACCATCCCTTACCATTAATAGAATCCCTGAACTTTCTGAAACAACTTCATCTTCTTTTAGCTCACCTTCATTTCCCCACACTTCTGAAGATCATCCCTCATCTCCATTCATACCTTCACTCCCCCATCAGCCTATCACTACCCTTCAAATACCCATTACCTCTGTTACCCCAACTCCCCCTGTTGTCCCAAATCCCCCTGTTACCCCAACTCCTATTCTCAATCCTGTCCAAATTAGAGCTATGGCACTCAGATATGCCCCTATTATGATGCATGCTCCTCAAGGTGCCTTACCAATAGATTATCATAGTAAAATTACCTTATTTGATGGCATTGGATCTTACACTACACAATAACACACTAAGAAAATGACAGATTATTTTGAACTGCATGAAATTGACATAGGAGATGTCCAAATGAGAATCTTTGTCCAAACTCTAACTTGAGAGGTAAGAACATGGTTTAGATCTTTGCCTCCTCAAAGTACAGATAGTTGAGAGTTTCTTTACCAGCAATTTTTAAATAGGTGGGAGAAGAAAAAAAACCCTCTTCAAATTCTTTTTGAATATGAAAATCTTAAGAGGGGACCAAACGAAATCGTTCAGGACTATTGTACTAGGTTTAACAATGTGTATAATGCAATACCACTTGACCTTAGACCTCCACTTGGCTTAGTCCTGATTAAGTTTCTAGACGGATTTGCCACAGATATGGCTTTTCAACGTAGAGAAAGGAATCCTCCTACACTAGAAGATATGCAAAGTGTTGCAGTTAGCATAGAAGCTAATCTGCTATCCAAAAGAGCTAGGGTTAGAAACGAGAGAAGAATACCCCTGAAAGATGAAACTTCACCCTTTGATCAAAAAATGGATGCTTTAGCTAAGGGAATGGAAATATTGATGGATAGGACATAAGTCTTTGAGAGGAAACCTCACTGGGATAACCAATAGGCTCCTCTAGTAAGGAATCCAAACTTTAGGAAGAACCAGAACCAAAACACTGGTAAAAATGGGCCTGATCAGAACATTAGGCCTCCTTTACAAGAGAATTATGCTGAAACTTATCATCAAGAAGACCCTGAGCTAGACACTCAAATTAATTTAATAGGGTTAGATGATGAGGAGACAATATTTCTGCCTCAGGATGACCAAGAATTATATATGCTTCAATAGTTACAAACTCAAACTGGAGAATCTTTCGACTATAAGCAAGGATATTATTGTTATCTTCAAAGTGCATAAACAGTATAATTTGAGAAGAAAAAAGAACACTGGTGTTCCAGACGAAAACAAGAAAGCAGTACCTAATCAACCTAAGAAAGTAAAACTGTAAATCAGAACCCTCAAGTTACAAAAACCCTACAAATCCTTTCTAGATCACATCAAAACCCTCCCATTCCCACCATTGAAGATGTAACCGATGACCAACGTTCTAATGTGCAACCTTCCACTTCAATTCCCCTCAAGGAAACAGTGGAACAATCTCCAGAAATTATACTAGAAAATCTAATTAAAAAGACTCCAAACACTGAAAAAGAGCAACTGACTACTCAGAACCCTAGTGCTAATATTTCAAATGTTCAAACAGATAAATCCCCTCTGCCTTTGAATTTGGGAGCAGAGGTGGACAAACTTAAAATCTTAGTTCCTTTAACAGAACTGGTTAAACATGAAACTTACAGATCTCAAATAAGCAAATCTTTAAACTTCATTGAAAATAAAGGCTCTGTTAACCTATTTGATGATCAACCTGAGTTAAATTTCAGACCTGATGTTAATGGAAAGCTAGTGGAAGGAGGGATACCACCCTTCTACATAAGCCTTAACATCCATGATAAAATCCTACATAATTCCATGCTAGACTCTGGGGCTTCGCACAATCTTATGCCTAAATCTATTATGGAGAAGCTAAACTTGGATATCACTAGACCTTACAAGGACATGTTTTCCTTTGATTCAAGCCAAGTTAAGTGCTTAGGACTTATAAAATATTTGTGTGTTTCCCTAGTGTAGTACCCTGCTAAGACCATACTTATGGACATAATTGTTGTTGATATACCACCTAAGTATGGTATGTTGTTGTCTAGATCTTGGGGCACCAAACTCCAGGGATCTCTACAACTTAACATGTCTTATGCTACCATATCAGTCTTTAGACATCCTAAGAAACTATATAGAGATACTCTGATGAAGTATGTAGTGAGTACCCAGGAGAGGCCTCAAAACTTTCCTATATATTTAATACATTCTGAAATTGATTCTTTCATTCTTTACAATGTTGAATCTAACCAAGAAAATACTTTAGACAACATCATGGAAAAACCAAAAGAAATTATAGTAACAGAAGGAAATCATATCCAAATTCATGAGATTTCAGATAATAAAGATGACCTAGATACCTTAGTCAAAGAAGATTTTGTATTGTCAGATAGTAAGAATTATGAACAATAAATTCTATGGCATCTTGAATTCGATGGGTCAGTAAACAAACTAGGTGCAGGAGTAGGAGTATGGATTTACAACTTAGAAAATGATCACTCAGAGGGTCATGCCTACAAATCGAACTTTAAATGTACAAACAACATGGCCAAATATGAAGCACTTTTGTTAGGTCTAAAATTGGTCAAAAGGTTAGAAGCCATAAGAGTCTCTATTATGGGAGATTTTGAGTTGGTAATAAAACAAATTAATGTTGTTTATATGAATAGGGATCCTAGGTTAGGATTTTATAGATGAACAATTGTAGAAATACTAAATACTCTTTTAGAAACCAAGCTTGTTGTTATTCCAAGAAAACACAATATGCAAGCTCACAATTTAACGACGTTTGCTAGTACTTGCAAGTTTCCATTTCATCCCAATCATCAGTACACTGCTGAGGTTAAGCATAGACCTGCTATTTGTGACAACTTAAAGAACTGGAAAGTGTTCGATAATGATTGACAAATTAACAATTTTTTTAACTTTAGATGATGAATTTGTAAATAGCAATATAGACACAGACATAACATTAGATTTTGATTACACTAATGAAGTAGAAATTAACAAAGTAGAAGATGAAAAGGTAGATAATTTCCATCCCACAAAGTTTACCAAATCAGATATTCGAAACCTAAAACAAATGGAAATTGATGAAGCAATCGATGAAGAATCTGAAGTCATCAATATTAAAGACAATTTTTTCCCCAAAGGATTAACCCCTTTGGAGGACTTATTTGATTCAAACGATGTCCCTAAAAAGCCAAAAATGGAACCTATGAAATCAGACATTGAGGAATGTAACATAGGCTCTGAAGAAGATCCCAAAATGATAAAACTTTCAAAGTCTTCACCTCCCACTGAAAAAGTGAAATACATAGAACTGCTGAAGGAATTTCAAGACGTTTTTGCTTGGAATTATGAGGACCTTAAGTCCTATGATATCAGCATAATACAACACACCATTCCTTTAAAAGAAAATCAAAAGCCTTTTAGACAAAATCTTAGAAGAATTAACCCTGTTTTACTGCCTTCCATCGAAAAAGAGATCAAAAGAATGTATGAAGCTAAGATAATTGCACCAATTAGATTCTCAGATGGGGTCTCTAATTTGGTACCTACAAGAAAGAAAACTGGCGAAATTAGACTGTGTGTTGACCTTAGGAATTTAAATAAAGTTTCACTTAAGGATAACTATCATCTTCCTAAAATGGAACACATATTACAAAGGGTACTAGGTTCAACCAAAATCTCACTGCTAGATGGGTTTTCTGGTTATAACCAAATCCTAGTCCACCCAGATGACCAGGAAAAAACTGCATTCACTACTCCATGGGGCACTTTCATGTATGTGAAAATGCCTTTTGGGTTAAAAAACATAGGGGCCACCTTTCAAAGAGCAATGGACACAACATTTGCTAAGGAAATACATGACTTCCTGGTAATATACCTAGATGATATCACAGTATTCTCTAAATCATATCAGCAACACCTGGATCATCTCAGGTAGGTCTTCACTAAGTGTAGGAAGTATGGAATTTCTATGAATCCAAAAAAATCTTTATTTGGGTTGGAAGAGGGAAAATTACTAAGCCACATAATCTCCAAAGATGGTATCCGGATTGACCCAACAAGAATTGAAGCCATTTTGCAGATACCACATCCCACGAACATCGGATAACTCCAAGCATTTTTAGGTAAAATAAACTTTTTGAGAAGATTTATCTCTAATTTAGCTGAGCTAATTAGATTACTGAACAACATGTTAAAGAAATATTCAACTATTAAATGGACTCTAGAGGCTAAAAAGTCTTTTGAAGATGTAAAGCTAGCATTAACACAAACACCAGTTCTCATCAGTCCAATGTTTGATAGGGATTTCATCATTTTTTCTTTCGCCTTAGAACATACAATTGCTACAGTCTTACTACAGAAATGAGCAGGGTTTTGAACAACCAATAGCCTTCTTTAGTAAAGCCCTGAGAGATGCACCTTTAAAATATAATATAATGGAAAAGTAAGCTTTTTCTCTAGTTAAAGATATAAAAGATTTCAGAGTTTATATCTTGTATTCTCATGTAGTAGCTTATGTTCCCAATGTTGTGGTCAAAGACATCCTAACACAGGATGGACTAGATGGAAAGAGAAGGAAGTGGATAGCTACCATATTAGAATATGACTTAGAAATTAAACCTATGAAATTGATCAAAGGCCAACGTTTAGCTAAAATCATGGTTGAATCGAACTGTCAGTCCCTCGATATAAATTTCATTGTAGAATTGAATAACGAAGAGGAGATGACGACTCCACAGATCAACCATGCCTTTATAGACTCACCATGGTATGCTCACATTATATACATTTTACAAAATATTTAAGCTACTCCAGAGTTATCCAGGACTAAAGGTATGTTCTTAAAAATGAAATCTTTGAAGTTTTGGATAATTGACAATGCTTTATTTTGGAAAAATCATGAAGGCATCCTTCTTAATTGTTTGTTAAAGGAAGAATCTAACAAAATTATTGCATGAGTTTCACACAGGTGACTGTGGGGGACATATTTACTGGAAGACCACAGCTGATAAAATATTAAGAGCTGGTTTTTACTGGCCCACTCTATTTTCTGATGTGAAGAAATTTGTAACCTCATGCCACAAATGTCAGATTTTTTAAGGAAAAAGAAAACTACTGCCATTACCTTTGAAACCTATATCTACTGAAGCACCATTTCAACAGTGGGGTCTTGACTTCATTGGTTAAATTCATCCCCCTTCCTCTGACCAACATAGATGGATCTTGACTGCCACAGATTATTTTACAAAATGGATAGAAGCCATACCCTCAAGACAAGCTACTGATACTGTCATAATAGGTTTCCTTGAGGCCAACATTCTCTCCAGGTTTGGTTTCCCTACCAAGATCACCACAGAAAATGAAACAGCCTTTAAATAAAAAAGGATGATTGATTTTTTCAACAAATATCACATAACCCTGGGTCACTCCACAACCTACTATCCCCAAGGAAATGGACTAGTAGAGTCTTCCAACAAAAGCTTAGTGAATATCATCAAAAACTTGTTGGAAGATAACAAGAAAAACTAGAATAAGAAGCTAGTAAATGCCTTGTGAGTAAATAGGCTGACCACAAAGAAATCCGTTGGCACCAGTCCTTACCAGCTAGTCTATGGAATGCGGATTGTCTTCCCATCTTCCTTGGGAACACCAGTGATGAAATTTCTCCAAGAAGCACAGGCTGAGCCAAATGATATTAAAAGGAGGATCCACCAGACGATTCACTTGCAGCAGACCAGGGAAGAAGTGTATATCATATCCCAAGTTGTGCAGGAGGAAAACAAGAAAGCTTTTAACAAAAGGACCAAGGCAGAAGATTTCTATCTAGGAGATAAAGTTTTGAAATGGGACTCAAGAAGAGAAGAAAACGGTAAACATGGGAAGTTTGACTTCCTATGGAAAGGCTCTTACATCATTTATGCTTTCAGGGGTAATAATGCTTACTTCCTCAAAGAATTGGATGGTGCAGAAGTAGAAGAGGACCAGTTAATGGTTGAATGCTTAAGCACTATCTAGATCTCAATAACTGAGTTCACTAATCACTTGTACATATCTTATTTTTCACTAAGTTTAGTGTGGAATGGATGGTAATTTTGGAGTTGAAGCATGAAGAGAATGCCCTAAGCTTCAAAAGTTTCAATGTCATAAATATAAAAAAAAAGTGCAGCAAAGTAAAAGGGAAAAGTTGCAGAGTAAAATCACAGTAATTTAGAAGGCCATTGATCTACTAGTTCTTGACATTTCACTAGGAAATGCCATCTGCAAGTGGAGCCACTATTATGTTCCTATACCAATAGGAGTCATAATTTTTGAATGGGTGAGGTCAAAACCATAATATGTACATACCTTTGCTTTCTGCAAATGTTTTCCATATTCAAAATATCAAAAAATCAAAAAATGTAAAGAGGGTATGTCCTAAAAGAAAAATCAAAGGACAAAAAGAATAAAAAAGGTAAAAAAAAAGATGAAAAAATGAACCCCAAGGAAAAACAAAGATACCATGAAAGTGTGCAAGCCCAAATTCCACTACTATTTACTTTTCTGCATAATAATGATTGTGTGCAACTTGTTATTCATGCCACAATCCATGGTAATCAAACAATTTAATCTTGGTTATTCCAAGTTTTGAATTTCATGCTTAGAGATAGAGAATAAAATTTAACCAAACTATTTAATCTTGGCAGAGTAGATAGGTAGAGTAAATAAAAGGAGCTCAACAGTTTAATCTGAACCCTTGGATGTAATAAGGATAGACTTAGATATATTTTTATTGTAAAAGAAAAGAAAAATGTTTTGACAAGGGTTTGCCAACTTAAGTGTACCTTAATAAAGAGTAGAAATATGGTAGGATGAGTAGATGGGCAAGTAGTTGCATGGTTGCAAAATTATGATGATTGATTAGATAAAATCATATCATGTACCTTCATCATCAAGTCGCTAAAGTATGGATGATAATTAAGCATTTACACAAAGTCAAGTGGTTCATTTCCCCATTCATTTTACCTTTAATTTTACTAATTTCCCATAAGCAAAATCAAAAGTACCTAAAACCTTAAGTTAAAGGGGCTCAGATCATTTCTCTGACTTTTGGAGGGATCGAACCCTCGACCCAATAACTTATAGGGTCTAAGTACTAAAAGCCCCCTCACAAACATTCGCCCCCTTCAATTCATTCATTTTCCCCTAAGAAATCCCTTTCCCTAAGGTAAAAGCACCACTTGCCTAGGGAAAGTAATCACCCTCAAGCAAACCCCTTTTCCACAAAAACCCACAAATGTCGATTTAGCCTAAATTATAATGTTTTATGTGAAAAGTAAATAAAATCAACACACATTATACTTAGCGCACTTCATTTTCCACCTTCATTTCATATTAACTTCTAACTTTATTTATTAAATCCCAAAAAATACCCCTTTCCCGTATATTTTATTAAAAACCCATATGTTAATATCCCGCCCCAAAGTTTGAAACATAAACTCTATTAGTGAATAATTAAGGGATTAATTAAATCGATAAGCGACTAATTAATAACCATGACCCACCGCCAAATAAAAGAGGTTAATTAATCAATCAGTGATTAATTAATAATCAACCCCGCCAATGAAATCGCTCCCGACATCATTAAACCTCCATAATCCTTCATTAATCAATCCCTTTGGGCATTAAAAACCCTGTTGGGCCCCTTCATTAAACCTCATACCAAATCATCGCCCCAATCACCATGCGACCCAACCCCTTTTGATCCAACAGTCGACACTCATATTGGGCGACCTCCAAAGGCCGACCTTTACCCGCCCAATATGGGTGGTTTCACTATTCACCCCGCTGCTATGTGGCACCTGATGAATGGCATCAGGCGACCTCCCCCCAAAACACTTTATCCCAAAAGCGGTGCGATACGATCCCGCTTACCGCCTCCCACTAAACGAAAAAATGTCACATCCCCCACTTAATGCCAAGTGTCCTTTTCCTAGTGTACCCGCAAAAATCATTGACTTTACAAATAAAACTAAAAAACTCATTTTTTTTGTTTTATCATGAAAAAAAACCGCTCAGACCTCCATGCAAGCACCAGAGTACGTGCAACCGTCAACCTACATCCAACTGCCAACTTACTGAAGTTGTTGAAACTCCAGACCACCTTTTAGTCACGTGCGCTTCTTGCAAAAAATTCACAGTCATCATTACTCTGTCCAAAGTCAAAAACCAGGTATTTACCCAAATTCGCTGAGAAACCCTATTTTATTCCAAAACCTGGACCAAATTGCTTCCAATTACTAAGATAAGTTGCCTGGTGACTCCAAAATACCCTGAATTAGACCGATTTTTCCCAATTTCACTAAAAAACCTTCTCCTTCATCCTTGAATCCACAAGAACCATGGATGGATGCCCCAATTGCATTGAATGTCATACCCATTTCTACTCCTCACAGGGACTTACACCATCTCCTACTAGTAGATAAGGATTTTCAGATTAAATATAACTCTGTCCAAGATTCCCCATTGAAACTATACTGCAGGTACAAAGACCAGTACCTGAACCATGTAGACTACATAGGGCTTTGGGAATCAGGTTTACCCAGGTACCAATTCCCTAGAGTTCATATATTCCCAGAGATTATCCATTACTGCCATATGAACTATAATCCCAGCCAAAGGGCAGTGATGACCCCTAATCATTCTGTATTATTTACCATCACTGCTGAGTCCATAAATGAAATGTTGCAATTACAACCAAGCCAAATCCTGACACCTCATTCTGTTGGATATTTTCTTGATAGATACCCTACACTCACCTCAATCAAACTTGCTAGGTTATACCATACCTTCATTAGGGAAGAAAAATACATTCCAAAGGACTCTCCCCCTTACATGTGGACTATATTCTCTGATCTTGGTCGAACCATCATAGAAATGATATCCAACGTGTTAGGCCAGACTACAAATGAATTTTTTGATGAAATTATCATAGCCTTTATGTCCATCTACTCTCTTGGGCAACCCCCAGCCATCATGTTTGACTATGCTAAGTTCATTGCTGAAAAAATGCATGATCAATTCATGAGGTTGGATAATGAAAGAGTGTTCAAATATTCTTCAATTTTATATCATCTTTTCCTGTATTATCAAGTTGAAAAATTCCCAATCACACTCCAAAAGCTTGATACCAGAGGCAACCCTAGATCAGTGGTCTTTTGGACTTCATTATTCCACTTAAATGACTCTCAATATTCTTATATTGATTTCATAGATTTCCTTGTACACCCAGTGGCAACTATGGTATTAGGAAGCCCTCCCCCCAGAATCAGTGCAGATATTAGGAGGGTCCTACCTTTGTCCAAACAATATAGAGTGGGGGATTGGTACTTGTACAAAAACCATACTGAAATCAAAATATATGGATTTGAGATGGCTCCCTACAAACTGCTCAGATACCTCCCTATGAGATTGTTTACTTTGGAGTACTACAACCAAATGATCAATTCAGATGAGGTGCACTTTGTGAAGGCCAAGAAGAAAGCTCAACTTAGGATAGAAGATCAACTTGGCCCCTTCATATGTAACAGTAGGGAAGGAATAAAGGAAGCAGAGGAAATCTTCCAAAGACTGAGACTGAAACAAAGTTTTATCTAGAATTATGACCCTGTAGAGTCCATCTACAATAGGAGACAAGAGAACAAATTATCTCCTTACATCCACCACAGGATTCCTGAAATTGAACAGAATGCTAATCAACTTGAATGGGTGGAAAACACTTTGGTAGACCGAGATATCACAGAAGTTGCAGTCAGTAATGTATTGATTGATTTAGAAAGAAGACTTGATGAAGATTCATTTATACAGGTGCCAGGAGAGTCTCAGTCTCAAACAAAATCACAAGGACGCAGTGGGCAAACAACAATAGAAGGACCTCAAGAGCAGCAACCATCAGAGCGGCCAGAGGCATCAGAGCAGCCAGAGGCATCAGAGTAGCCAGGGAATCAAAACAACCACAGATTTCAGAAGAACTTGCCCAACCAGAACATATCATGAACAATCCTCCTATTTTACAAACTCCTCTAAATGAGGAGAGGAATCCTAAAAGAGATAGAGAGGAGGCCACTCCTTCCAGTAGACCTGTTTCCCAAACTTATGTTAAGAGGCAAAGGTTGAATCCATTTTCAGAACAAGAGTTTACTGAAGAAACAAAAGGAACTACGGGAGCAAAAAGCAAGCATACTACTCCTTCAAGAGGTACACAAGAACCTTCCACCTCACAGGCTCAAATGCTAGAAAGGCAACAGAGCGTGGAAGTATCCTCCTTCAAGGCTCCTACTGGCCATAGCCAAGACATTAGAGATAAATATAAAGATATAAAAGACAAGAATGAAAGATTGAAAGCCCAAAGATATGCACACTACCTAATGATGGCTCCTACTAATCAGACAATGCTAATGTCAGCTTTTGATGTGAAAGAGGGAAAAATGTAGATGACTTTTATGAAGCCCACTACACAACATGCCAAGTCAATTGTACATTATTTGAAAACAGAATTTGAAGTATTGGCAAAGGAAGTCCTATTGACCAAATAGAATTACATAAGCAGACTCGAGAAGTGGTTTACTCCACCTTAACCAGTAAGGAAATTGCATCTCACCAACTCCAAAATTCGCTAAATAATATATTAGCACAATTCCAGTTAGAGAAGGCCTCTTCACAGGCCAAAGGTACGAGAATAAATTCCCTAGAGGACTTAGTCATAGAACTAGGCCATGATCCCAAAGATGTGAAAGCTACAGAAAATCTTATTAAGAAGAAAAGTGATGACATAGCTACACTGAAAAAGCAGCTCAAGGTTCCTCCCCTGCATCATCCCCAAACAACTGAACTATTGGAAACTCAGAAGGAGCGGGAGCTTATGGAATTGGTTCTAAAGCTGAATGAACAATTGAAAGAAATAAAAAAAGAGCTGGATAACTTGATACAGTCTAAATAGAGTGAGTTGGAAACCAATCCTCAGACTGTAATTCCTACAGTTTCTACAATAGTACCCTCCACATTGGTTGCTTCATTAGCACCAACAGTTCCACCAGCTACTGCTTTGCTAGTTACAGGTACATCAACAGGCACAGGGGCATCTACAAGCGCAGGTACTTCCATAGAAAAATAACTAAATTGGTAAAATCCATGGAGGAAATGAGCATCTAGGCTACCGAGCTTAAGAAACTTAGAGAAAAAGTGTCAAGTTTGGAAACTGATTGTAAACATGCACAAATACAACAGAAGGAAGAAGTTCAGAAGAATCAAAGAATGAGAGAAAGAATAAAAGTCCTTGAGAAGGACTTGACATTCAAGATCCACTGGGAGACATGAAGGAAATTCTTTGGGCCAGCATAATTGATTCCATCAATGATGTTTAACATTCTATTCAAGTTATTTTTGAACAGACTGAACTAGTAAAAGTGGCTACAAAATTAGTCCACAAGATAAGGGAAGAATTGGGAGATAAGCCTAAAGAGGCCAACCAATTGATAACATTTTTGAACAGCAGAAATAGGTAACAACTTGATGAACTAGAAATAGACGATTGAACATCAACCATCATAGAAATAAAAAATGTTCTCACCAAAAGGAAACAGATGCTCAATCCAGAGAAAAGGTGCCAAAGCATCCAAGCAGATATTGACAGTTTTAAGACAAAGTATGGTATTTTAAGAGAAAAAGGACTTCCCAGTCCTATGGTAATAAATGACAAGCTGATGACTCAAGATGATTATATTGAAAGACTAAATAAGCTGGCCAGAAACCAAGCTAGTACTTTAGGGGTAAAATATTTGCCCATTGGAAAGGTATTATATGATAGTCTTGAAAATCTATTTTTCATAGAGCATGAGGTAAAGCACTTGTTTACTAGCATGCCAAATTTTGTTAAGTATACAAAATCTGATTAGTTATACAGAAAAATGATAAGTATGAAATTACCCGACAGTGAATGGTGGACAAAACTAACAAATTTATTACAAAGTTACTGTAGTAAATCTACGTGGTAAAACATGGCTTCCAGGTAAACAGGCAAGATAGAGTCAAAGCAGAACAGGTAAAGAGTATCAGTAGGTAGAATATAGAAAGTGATTCCAGCACACAACTATAAAGCAATCAAAAGAGCCAAATCCAAATTACAACAACCAGCGCAGTCACAGTAAAAGGGACAATAAGAAGACAGTTCTCCATCTGTCTCTATCTTCGTGCTGAAGATATTTTTGGTTTCCTAGAATAATTCTCATATTATTATGAGATATTTTGTAACATTTTTTTTATAAATACTTCACAAAATGAAGTAATTAGGGTGGATTAAAATACATTTCTGTAGACATTTTATATCCAGCTAAGGAGCTATTGTATTCAAGACTGGACTTGTTTTGCTAGATCATGAAATAAAGCTACGGACATTTCACTGGATTCTTGTGCACAGTTGGAACCAAATAAGTATTATATCTTCATGTTTAAATATTTTTTTCTTGTCATGTTATAAATATTAATATGTGCCTCTTACGAAATTTGAAAATTAAACGAGGAATAATATCTCAGAATTAACTTAAATGCTCTCTGTTTTAACTGTCCACTTTCTATATGTTTTCTACTAAACTATTTTGGTCTAGGAATTCTTAATTGCTCCCTTACTTCTGTAGTTTACCCCCTCCTTTGGTCCATAGTTAAGGATTCTTCATTGCCCTTTGCCCTGGTTAGGACTATCTCATCTATTTGAACATGGAGATTTGCTTTTTGCTATGCTAGCTTACCCTGCGAACTCTTACCTTAGTGATTGATCACATCCAGTTAAACCACTCTTGATTGACTCCATAGCCCAATGGCCTGAAAACTTACTCTGCCCATCTGTTTTCTTAATTCCACCACCCAATCAAAACAAAACATCATGAACACTAATAACTAGCCTGAAATCTACCCAAAACAAAGTTAAATTATAAAAAGAGAGCCCTCTCTCGACTTAGGTTGGATAGAACCTGAGTCTAAAACATTAGGTTTGTAGTTACCTCAGACAATTCCTTCTTTGATAACTTCTAGGGAAAACATCTAAGTGATAACAAACTTAATGGTGAGGGATTGATTGTTGAGATTCTTGAAGAAAAGATCCAATTCTTCTTGGCCATGAGACCAGATAACATCAGTGTCATCCACAAATCTCTTCTAGAGCTTGGGCAAGAGACGGGCTGAGGCCAAAGCCTTGGATTCAAGATCTTCCATAAAAAGATTGGCAACAAATTCTTCTAAAAAAAATTAGTAATATTTATTGACAATAGTAATTATTAATAATTAATAAATAAATAATAGTATAACACAATTATTTAAAATGATTGTAATACATTATTTACATTATAATTAATATAATATAAATTATATTATTATATAATATTTTATTGTAATAGTTATTTTTAATAATTATAATTATTATATATTATTGATAATGAAAATTAATTTATAATTAACATAAGATTTATCCTTTGAGTTTTAATCTTTTGGATTTTTAGTATTAATCATTATGTTATATTATCCCTTTGGTTTATAATATCATTCCCTTTAGTTTATTAATCTAAGGGTTATTATTTCGAGTATTTAATATTTTTTTTTTTTCCCCTGGGAAAAAGTCGTAATTTCTATTATAGATAAGAAATTACATTTTGTATATGCCTGAAGCATTCAGTTATAGGCAGTTGGGCCTGTCGAGTTCTTTGACTGCTGGAATAGTTAACAAGATAAGCATAATTGGCTCCACGCAGGGAGCATCGTCAAAACTGTATACTGTGCAAGTTCAGAATTATAGTCGTGCTCTACGCAGAGAGCCACAAATATATACTGTAAATAGACATAAAGTATAGTGCAGTTCTTAGATCTAGACAAAAGATATATGTACAACCTATAAACAGAAAATACTGTGGTGGGCACTATTGCCCATCAACCATGCGGTCATCAAAAGGTCTGTGGTAATGCTGGTAGAAAATGCCATCGACCTCCTCCTGTATCAACCAATCGTTTCCTTGTCTGTGCACTGCCTCTTTGGAGAGTTGATCTGCAATGGTGTTTTGTTCCCTGTAGATGTGATGACATACAAATGATTCAAAGGAAGCTGTCAGTCTTTTTGCTTCATCTAAAATGTGTCTCAACGAAAAAGCATGACATTGAGAAGTATCATTCAGCCAATTGCATACAATTTTAGAGTCTCCAAACAACTGAAGGTGTCTGCAGTGTTTTTGGATAGCAAAGTGTATGATGTGTTTTGTTGTGCAGAGTTCGGCAAAATTGTTAGTGCCCCTGCCTAGATTTATTTGAATCTTATAACAATGGGAGTCGTTGAGGTAGAGGATGGCGCCACCACCGCATCCCCCATCCTAGGCAGATCCGTCAAAGAAAGCCCATGGCTTTGATTTATCGAGTTCTAACTGTCTAATGATACGCGGAGGGGCAGAGGATTCCTCTTCAGGTATCAAACTATAATCTGCTATAGTGTGTTGTAGGATGGTGGGCCAGTGAGGGGCAATCTGTTTGAAGATGGCTTGATTCCGTGCTATCCAAACGGCCCAACAGGCGAGGAGAGGTATGTTACGGGCTTTTCCGGAGTGGTTTAAGAACCAATTTTCCCATGCTTCCAGAATATTATTGCCTTGCCAGTTCTTCAAGTGCGGAAACTGATTTGAGAGGTTGTTCCAAAACTGAAGGGTAATGTTGCAATGCAGGAATAAATGTGTAGTGCTCTCTTCCTCTGCTTGACATAGATGACAGCGAAAAGGTCCATGAAAGGATCTCTTCATAAGATTCTTACCTGTAGGGATCTTATCATATAAAATTTTCCACATGAGTAAGCGCGTTCGGGGAGCGGACTTAAGTTTCCATAAGGCCTTCCAAGAGGGGTGGATATTCTGAGGACAGAGGGGCTCCATGAGTTGAAGGTAACCCAGCTTCGGTACATATACCCCCTGTTTGGCAAAAGCCCAAATGATTTCATCGGGGCCTTCAGTGAGCCTGATGTGAGCCTGAGTAAGCGCTTCCGTGTATTGCATCCACTCGGCCTGCAATTGTGCTGGAATTCCCAGATGTAGGGCGTTGGACCAAGCCTGTTGGAGGAAGGTGGAGTTTGCAGGATCTCCAATGTGCATGATGTGTGTGATACCTCTGTCATTTAGGTGTCTGATGAGCCCATCTTAAAGTCTGTGCATATTGCCACATCCCACCCAGGGGTCCAGTCCAATGCGCACCGCATTACCTGCCCGAATGCGCCAAGTCAATCCATCCCGTAGCAGTGAAAGAGTGCAGATGACTGCTTTCCATATGATGGAAATGTTATGGAGTGGACCATGTTGGGAGCAAATCTAGTCCAACACATTTTGAGGCTTGATATATTTTGCAATTGCTACCCGCGACTATAGTCCATCAGAAGTAAGGAGTTTCCATCCAAGTTTTTCTGCCAGTGCCCTGGAGAAAAAATCAAGTTTTTTAATACCTCATCCTCCCCATCGCTTGGGTTTGGCAATGGTATCCCATTTGACCCAGGAAAATAGTCTACCAGGGTGTTGACCCATCCAAAGAAATCTACAACAAATATGTTGTAATTTGTTCAGAATGCCTTTTGGGATCCAGGTAAGGGCCATCCAGTAAACTGGCATAGCTTCAATAACAGCCTTAATGAGAATAAGTCTACCTGCCCGGGAGAAGTATCGATGGCACCATACCTGGAGTCTCTTTTCTACCTTGGCAATGAGCCATAACCAGTCAACAATTCTGTAGCCATTGGGTTTTAGTCTGAAACCAAGGTATTTAATGCCATCCGCCAATGTCAAGTTGCTGAAAGGGAAGCACTGTGTGGCAAATACAATCTCATGATTTGTGCAGCCAACTGTAGTGATTGTAGATTTGCCATCATTGATTTTCATACCAGTAGCCTTCTGGAAGAGGAGCATGGAGTTATGAAGGGTGGTAGAATCCCCAATACTGCCATTCAAGAATATCAAGATGTCATCAACGAATAATAGATGGGTAAGGTAGAAATTTTCCACAAGTTTAATGCCTGACAGTAAATGTCTGTCGCGAGCTGATGAAATAATTTTGCTCAAGCCTTCCATGATGAGTAAAAACAGCAGAGGTGAGAGTGGACATCCCTGTCTGAGTCCTCTCTCAGAAGTGAAGAATGTGGTGGCTTCTCCATTAAGTACAATACTGTAGGGTACATCTGTGATGCAACTCATAGTCCATTTGATGAAGTTATAGGGGAACCCCAGATGAGTGAGCAGTAGTCGTAAGTAGAGCCAGTTCGTTCTGTCAAATGCCTTGGACAGATCCACCTTGAGAATCATACCCTTCTGTTTTTTGACATGTAGGGTGTGCATGAGTTCCTGGGCAGTAGCAATTGCCTCATGGATCTGTCGGTTATGTAGGAAAGCAAATTGTTCAGAGGATATGTGCTGCGAGAGGATGGGCTTGAGTCGATTGGCTATGGTTTTAGCAATGATCTTGTAGAGGCAGTTACAGAGAGAAATGGGCCGGAAGTCATCAAAGGTGCTCGGCGCATTGGTTTTGGGGATGAGAGCGATAAAAGTCGATTTAATGGCCGAGGATATCCTGCCTTTCCTTCTGCTTTCCTCCACGATCCTTAATAGGTCATTTCCTAAGACATCAAAAAAGGCCAGATAGAATTCAATGGTCCATCCATCCGGACCAGGGCTCTTGTCTTTTTTAAACCATTTCAGGGTAGCTTCCAATTCTGCCATAGTCACTTCCTTCTGTAGTTCCTCTGAGTCATCCTGTTCTATATATCTTGGGAAGAGTTCAGCCACCCTCATGATTTCTAATATGTTTACTTCCACAGGAGCTTTATAGATGCCTCAGAAGTGTTCTGTGGCCATCCTGGCCAGGTTCTGTTGGGAGGAGACCGTAAGCCCCTGTTCATTCTTCAGCTCCCAGATAGTATTAATGATTTTCCGGCCATTGGAAAATTTATGATAGAATTTAGTTTTTGCATCCCCTTCCATGAACCAAATAGCTCTACTTCTTAGCCTCCAGCTTTCCTCTCTTTCTCGTAGTATCTGAGAGCGTTTAGTAATGAGAGAGGTGTATTTATCCTTACTTTCGGGGGAAGGGAAAGTCCCAGAGGATGATTCTTCAAATTCAGCTACTATTTTTTCAGCCTCCTCCAAAGTCTGGTTGTCTTGAATGCGCTTTTGATGAGCCCATTTTTTGGTGATCTGTTTCAGTTCTGTAAGCTTCCTAACAAAGCCTGCCGAGAAATCCTCTTCCTCCCTGGTGAGATTGGATCCCCAGTAATTATTGACCAGCTGAATATACGAGGGGTCCAAGAGCCAAGAGGCGTTAAACTTGAAGGGGCTCTTGATCTTGAGGGAGGAGTCCTCTGCTTCTAAATAGATAGGTCGATGATCAGATAAGCCCCCTGATCCCACCCATTGTCGAATGTGGGGAAGGTCATTGAATAAGGATTCCTTTATTAGGAATCGATCAAGTCGCCTGGCCAGACTATGTTCACCACTTCTATTGTTCGACCAGGTATATTGAAGTCTAGCGGTAGAAATGTCAACCCATTTGTGCTCCTCCAACAGGTTAGTCATAGTATTCGAGAGGGAGTCAACCTGTGCATGGTGCCCCCATGATTCACTGAAGCCAAGGGAGAAGTTGAGATCCCCCCCAAGAATGATGTTGTCAGCCCGGAATAAGTCTGTTCCGAATAGATGCCTCCAGTAGTTAGCACGGTCGGTACATGGGCCATAGACATTGATGATTCTAATATTCCTACCAATCAATTGTGGACTGATGTCAATCCCAATGAAGCCCCTTCCTCCAAAGGTATTCCAAACCTCCACAGTTCTGCTATTGACCCCAATGGCTAAACCGCCTGATCGACCAGATGCATCCACTGCATGGAAGGACCAGTTGGGTAACCAGGAAGTGAGGGTCTTAGTAAGGGGTTCAGCGTGGCAGAGTGTTTCTTGTAAAAAGATTATGTCCAGCAAGGATGATGAGAGTAATCTCTTCAGCGCTAGTTTTTTCACTAAACTAGCAAAACCTCGGCAGTTAAAGGAGAGAAGATTCATGGAGGGAGGGGGGTAGGGCCATCCTTTGCTCTAAGGGTCCCAAAAATGGTTTGCTGTCGCCCAAGGGCAACCTCTTCATCAGCAGCATGTCTGGCCTTGGAAATGCGGGAGGGTCTGCCCCGAGAATTCTTGAGGGTGAAGGACACACTAGCCAAGTTAAAACCAATAGCATCCCATCCACAACCTTTAGTGCGTGGACGAAGATCATACTGCGGGGAGGACTGGTCAGAATCTGAAGAGAGGGATGCTTGTGGTAGTGTAATCCTCGGAGGAGGGGCCGATGGTGACGGGAACGGTAGGGAACATGTGAGAGAGGGCTGAGAATGAATGTGCGAATGGTGAGGAGAAGATGTAAGCAATGCAGATAAAGGTTCTGAACAGATAATATTATGAGAAAGAGAGCCCGTCGATTTGCAAGAAATAAGAGAAGTCTGAAATGGTGATGAAAAGGACTTACCCGAATGATCGAGGCCTTCGTGTTCAGTCAGTGGGTGCTCAGGGGCTGTTGCAGAAGGAGGAGCATTGGAGTTCTCGGCTGCATCGGCTTCTTCTGGGCTGCTTCTATGTTCCCCCTCATTCAATGTTTGTTCATGTTCCCCATTGTGCTGAACATATTGAGTCTCTGGGATATCGTCCTGGGGTAGTTCCGGCTCCACCTCCCTATCGGTCGGTCTCTCTCTTCGGATGAGTGAGCAATCCCTATATAAATGACCCACTTTATGGCATCTGCGACATCGATATGGAATACCTTCATAATAATCTGCTTGCATGCTGTCTCTCTCCATTGGATGGTAATGGATTCGAGCATACCTCCTCTCGTGTCCAGGTTAACAAGTATCCTGGCGTAGGCCATCATTCCCATCTGCTGGTATGATTTGTCATGGTCCATATAGGTGCCAATGGAGACGAATCCATACCGGACCAATACCAATCTGCTCAGTCTCCGGGTCGAATAACAGAGTCCACCTCTTGAATAGAACCGGGGCATGTTCAAAATGCCAGAAGGATGATAGAACCCAGTTGGTATGGTCAACACGAGCGAACCGCATGGCAAACCATCCCCACACGAAGGTTTGCACGAAGGGGATTTCCGCCAGATGGTGGCCCCAAACCTCAGCCGCCCAGGTCTTCAAGCGAGCTGCCGTGTAATTTCGGCCCCTTATGCGTCCGACCAGTACACGGTCTGTAAATTCCATGGCTTCGCCAAGTCGAATGTCCTCTTCCAGTCTCAGAAAAACGTCGTCCTCCTTGGACTTGAAGCACTTGTTCCTCCGTTTAGGGCTTCGGACAGGGGGATTATTGTGCTGACGGCCCGGGGAGATAGAGTCGGCTATCGGCCGCGAGGGGTGCGGTCGAGCAGTGGAGAGGCCTCTGGTGCCAGATACAGAGTGATGGCCAGTGAGCGGAGGTACAGGAGTGAAACTGCCAGAAGGGGGGTGAAGAGAGCCCGAGAAACCGGCTGACGGGAAGAGGGATGGAGGGTTTTGAGGTGGATACGGCAAAGAGCCTGGAACCGGAGGATGATGATCAGGGTTAGGGTTAGGGTTAAGGAAACCGGAAATGAACCCCAGGGTTGCCGGTGAGTGAGGAGGGGTGGATAATGCCGGCCATGTCGGAGGTTCATCGGGGAGGACGACTGAGCTAGCCGGATGCTGGTCTCCAAACGGGTAAGGAGCAAATTGTTCTGAGATACCCGAGCTGTACATGCCTCCTGATGTGGCAAGGTGTGTGCGCCAGATGGAGACCCCCTCCAATGGGTCAGCAGTATAGTCAACGGCGCTGATGTCCTCCATTGCCAACTGCTGCCCGGATCTATAGACACCTCGAACCGGTGAATATACCAGTGAACCCAACAGTTCAGTGCAGAAAAGCGAGTCGCGGAAAGTGATGGAACAGTCAGCTGCCGGGTGCCGTTACAGTCTTTCAACTTCTGTATTACCCCCAGCGTAAACGGCCATATACCGACGGTAGAGGATGGTAACAGTGCTGCGGATCTTCGGGCTGATCGCTGTGAACCCTGCATAAAAGATAGAAACCCTAACCTAATCCTTCGCGCGACCTAATTCCGCCCATATATCATGATTCTTACCTTCGAGTATTTAATATTATTCAGAGGGTTTATAATATAAATCTTTAGGTCTAATATAAATCCCCTTGGTTTATAATCATGCTCAACCATGGTCCAACATCATATTATGACAAAGATTTTCTCCATATGAAAGTCAACCATGGTACAACGTTGCTTTATGACAAAGACTCACTACATATGAAAATCAATTATTGTCAACCATGGTGCAATGTCGCATTGTGACAAAATTTGTCTCAATATGAAAATCAACCATGGTCAACCATAACAATTATAGGGTTTACAATCGCTTCCTTGGGGTATATATACATTGGGTTTATAATATTATTCTTTTGTGTGTAGTAGTATTCCCTTGGTTGTAATATTATTCCCTTGGGTTTATAATCCCTTTGGTTTTTAGTATTAATCTCATGGGTTTATTATTCTAGTGCTTTTATAATATCAATCCCTTGAATTTATTAATCTAAAAATTCATATTCCTAGAGTGTAATATTTTTTATAGTATTAATCCTTAGGTGTAATATAAATCCCTTGGATTTACTTAATTAACAATAATTA
>APFE031422828.1:76171-97138 GCA_000404065.3 Pinus taeda
ATATTCTCGAACTTGCAAGACAAAGAAAAAGTATTTGAAAATGGTCCCTACTTTCATTATAATGCTGGATTGTTTATGAGATATTGGGAAGAATGTTATAACCAAGACAAGGAAAACATTTGGTAGCCCCAGTGCGGGTTAGGTTATTTGGCCTCCCAATGGACTTTTGGGACCCAAAGATTCTAGAGGGCATAGGAAACATGATAGGAAGATTTGCCAAAATATCATAAATGACAAAAAAAGGAAGATACACCTTATATGCTAGAATATGTGTTTACATGAATATAGTTGACCCCATCCCAGAGACAGTATAACTAGAATATCATGAAGAGGTTTGGGAGCAAACCCTAGACTATGAACATATCCCATTCAGATGTAGAAGATGTCATGAGTATGTCCACCTATTTAAGGAGTGCCCACTGAATATAGAAGAGGAAGAGTATAGGCATAAATAGGAAAGGAAAAATCAAGAAAGCAAGGATGGGTTTCAAGAAGTAAAAAGCAAAAGAAGACAAGCAAGAGATAATACAAGTGGGGGGGAAAATAACAACAAGCCCAACCCAACAGAACAAATAGCTTTGAAGTACTACAAGAAGAAGAAGAAGAAAACAACGAGGTCTAAACAATGGAATATCAGGGGGGAAAAGGAAAGGAAAGCAATTTAAGCCAAGGTAAACTAAAACCTAAGAGGAAAGCCCAAAGCGAGCCGACAGAGAAGGAGGAGAAGGAAGATAGAGAGAAGATGGATAGCACTACAATGAAAATAGATACAAGTAGGGGAGAAGAACTAAGCATGGAACAAGAGGTGCTGAGGAAACTACTGAATGAATGGAGACATCTAGATGAACGATTCATTATAGAAGACCAAAAACGACTATACAGAGATACATTTCCAGCAGTATCAAGTTAAACAGGGGTAGGGGAGGGTGGAGATGGCAAAACAATTGGGGCTCCAACAGGACAACACCCAAGACTACTCTAACAAAACAAAAGGCGGAAATAAAAGAGGTCGAAGAAACCTACAAGAATCTATACAGATTATGGGAGAAATGCTAGCGAATACAGAGAGGGTAGTATCGCTATTGGCGGTATTCCACATAATTAATAAAAGTAACCCAATGATAATCACATCCTTTAATATAACAGGCCTTGATAGTAAAGGAAAACAAAGACACTTAGGGGATAGGCTAAGAAAGAAAAAACCTCAACTCATGCTGATACAATAAACAAAAATGACAATAAGGAGATTGGAGGAAATCCTAAACAAAATAAAACCAAAGTACGAATGCATGACTATAGATGTGAAAGGTAGTGTGAGAGGCATACCAATATTGTGGAACCCAGTAGAGATCACTGCAGATTACTGGGTGAGCATGAAAGGAATCCTCATGGGGCGATTCCAGCTAATCGGAAACAGAGAATGGTTTCTAGTCTCTGCAATATATGTTCCTCATATTCTAGTGGGAAAAGGAAACTTCCTCCTTCAAATACAACAATTAGGAAAACTCCATGAGGAGAAACTTTGGTTGATAGCAAGGGACTTCAATTTGATAACATCAATAGAGGAGAAGTAAGTAGGTTTGCAAAGAGAAGAGCCAAAGATGGAGAGGTTCAGGGATCTTCAAGAAGAACTAAAATTTGTAGACATCCCAACCATAAATGGAAAGTATACGTGGAACAATAGAAGGGGAGGGAGGAGACAGATAGCCTCTATGCTAGACAGATTCTTAGCAACAGAATACTTCATTGGAAAAGATATATTCTATGAAGCAACAATCCTTCCATGTTTAGGGTCAGATCATTGGCCTATTAAACTCGAAATCACAATGAACCAAATGAACCAGAACAAACCCTTTAGGTTCGAGACTTTCTGGCTAAGAAAAAACACCTTTATAGATAAAATGAAGGGATGGTGGAAAGGGACTAAGAATGTGATAGGGGGAAGAAACCAAATGAACACCTTTCAACTCAAACCAAAAGACCTAAAGGGGAGGATCAAGAAGTGGAACAAAGAAGAATTTGGGAACATACATAAGGAATAGGAGATACTTCAGATAAAGATGAAGTGCATACAATAGCAAATAATCGAGGAGGGAAGAAGTTAAGAGCTTGTAGAAGATGAGGGACTGTTGATAAACAAATTGGAGGAAAGGAGACTATAGGAGGAAATCGTTTGGAAAAAAATCAATAATCCAATGGTTAAGAAGGAGAAAGAAATACGAAGTTCTTCCATAAAGCACTGGTACAATGCAAACAACAAAACATAATATTCTCCCTAATGGACCAGCAAGGCAATCGGCTCACTCAAAAGGAAGAAATGCAGAATCTGCTAGTTCAGCGTTTCAAAGGGCTTTTGACAGAGCCAAAAATTAGAAGGGAGGATAACATTCACAAAATTAGTCAACATATCCCTAATCTAGTAAGTAGAGATTAGAACTTGGCTCTACTAAGAGTAATATCTAAAGTGGATTTGGAAGAGGTAATAAAAAAATATGGCGAAGAACAAAGCGCCATGGCCTGACAGATTTACTACATAATTATTCCAAGCGACTTCAACCTTCATGAGTGAAGACTTAGTGAAACTAGTGGAGGAGTCTAGATGCACCAAAATAATGCACCCAGCCCTGAACCGAACATTCCTAGCCTTGATCCTGAAGACAGATCACTTGGAAGAATCACAAGGGTTCCGACCAATAGCTCTCTGCAATGTCATATACAAAATCTTAGCTACAATAATGGTTAACCGACTGAAACCCATACTACCTGGCTTGATATCCCAAGAACAGACAGGGTTTGTCAAAGGCAGACAAACAAAAAATGGCATAGTAGTGGCGCAAGAAACAATCCACTCCTTAAAAAAATAAAAAACCAAAGGAATGTTGGTAAAATTAGATTTGGCCAAAGCCTACAATAAACTGAATTGGGAGTATCTCCAAAAAATACTGAAGGCATTCATATTTGATGAAAGATGGATAAGCTGGGTAATGTCAATGGTAACCACTCCAATTTTGTCAATTTTTCTTAACAGATCCCCTACAGAAGCTTTTAATGCTACCAGAGGGCTCAGGCAAGGTGACCCATTATCACCCTTCTTGTTTATCCTTGCAGCAGAGGGTCTAGTAAGATACGTCAAAGCAAAAGTCTACAACGAACAATATATGGGCCTAAGACTATGGGAGAATGACCTTCCACTAACCCACCATCAATTTGTAGACGACGTAATGTTATACAGACAGGCAACCATGAAGGAAGCTAAAACAATAATGGAAATTTTCACAGACTTCACAAGTGCCTCTGGGGCAGAGATAAACAAAGAGAAGTTGGATATCTATTTCTTCAACACCCCAGCACCCTCACAAGCTTTCCTAGCAAGATCCATGGGATTCAGAATAGGTAATTTCCCCACAAAGTATCTAGGTATCCAACTAAATGACTAGCAGAACAAAGGGGCCATTTGGAAAAACTTGATGGGAAAGATCCAACGGAAAATGAAAAACTGGAAATTTAGAACATTGAACATCCCAAGTCGCATATTACTGTTAAAATTGGTACTACAGTCCATCCCGATATACCAGCTAACCAGCCAAGCGACCCCCAAAACAGTCTACAGAAAATGGTAGACATGTCAAAAAATTCTTATGGCAAGGATCCAACATGACAAAAAAATGGGCGCTCCTATCCTGAAGTTGGCTCAACAGGTCCCTAAAAGAAGGAGGCCTTGGACTCTGTGACCCCTAGATTCTGAATTAGGTAATGGGAGAAAAGTTGAGGTGGAGATGGATACAGGGAGGGGTAGATCTTTGGAAAAAACTATGGGAGCGAAAATATGATATTCCCAGGTCCCTCGAGGGAAAGAAGAGAAGCCAAAACGATAAGAAAGGCTTTGCAATTTGGAATCTAGCCAGTGCCAACAGGGATCTAATCAGCAACCATAGCTTTAAATTTGGGAAGTCAGAGGAGGGGACAAAGCCAACTTCTAGGAAGAAATGTGGTAATAGAGGGGAAAACTCAACAACTAGCTGCAGCTAGTAGAAATCCACCAATTCACCAATCTTCACGGGGGCAACACAACACAAAACTACTGGTGCTTGGAACCAGAAGGATACTAGAGAAAGTGGAAACAACAACAGGATTGACAAGAAGCGCCAGAAATACCCCAATGGAAGCTTTATGACAAGGAAATGGAAACCAGGAAAAGAGTGATAAAAGAAGTATCGGACATCCTAAGATGGGGCCATAGAATTAAAGGAATGTTTACACTAGGAGAAGACTACCAATTAAAATCAGAACGCAGTAGACATCTAGAAATAAAAAATGGGAAAGCATATGGAAAGTAAAAACATGGCCGAAGATAGCCTTCTTTGTCTGGATACTGAGCCATGGGCGAGCATTAACATGGGACCAGCTACAAAAAAAAGGAATGCAAGGCCCATCGATATGTCCTCTGCCGAGAATAGGAAGAGACAATGGAGCACCTTACCAATGCTTGCAATTTCAGCGATAACCTGTGGAAACAACACCATCAAATTTTTGAAATTAGTGATAGGAATCCAAACAACATGCAAACAACAATAGAGAACTGGAGGAAAAAACCGAACCAGAACACGATCCTAAATCGGGCCTGGAGACTCTCGCTAGGATTGTCCTGTGGAATATATGGAAAGAATGAAATAGACTGATCTTCAAGGACGAAGGTAGAGCAAAAGAAGAAAAATGGAACCAGATAATCGAAAACATCAGAGAGACTATTCTTACAAATAATTGGTTCGAGGAGGACTGGAAAACTAACCCATAAGAAGCAAAGATAATGACCCACCTGAACCTAAAACCAAGCATGCTACATAAGCCTTCTAGAAAGCACCAAACCAACAAAGAGGAGGAAGTTAACCAATTCAGAAGACCACAAAAGGGTTTCATCAAACTAAACTTTGATGGCGCTGTTAAAGGGAATGTTGGTGAGGCGGGGACAGGAGGAGTATTCAAGGATGAAATGGGGAGGACACTCAGAATCTATGCGATAGACTGTGACAATGCGACAAATAATGAAGCAGAGCTTCACGCCCTGAAAAAAGGGCTAGAAATCGCAATAAGAGAGAAATATAAAAAATTACAGGCTGAAGGCGATTCGAAAATGGCGATCGAAATAGTAAAAAAGCTACAGTAAGGAACTTAGTGGGAGAAGGTTAGCCGAAGTTGGAGAACCACATAGCTAGTGCAAGAGATCACAAAACTAATAAGGCAGATAGACTACATCCTCCCCACACACATACGAAGGAAAGGTAATGCGGCAGCTGACAACCTGGCAAATTGGGGAAGCAACCCTGTAGGAAGAACTGTAGACATAAACGAGGAAGAGGTACATCAGATGGAGGAGATGGAAAACTTAGTAAAAATCTTGGAACAATACAAGGAAGGGGAGGGGATCCCTTAATCGAGGTGTAACACAAGGGTGGAAGAGGGACTGGGGAGATGGGAACGGGAACGGGGAGGAAGCGTCCAAGTGTGTGAAAGGGCAGATGAGGAAAATGGAGTGAGAGGACAGGGGTGAAGGTAAGTGGATGGGCAGGGTAGAGAAGGAACAACCTTTGGGAGAAGGAGGGTGGAGGCGGATAAGGAGGACATCGAGGATGGCAGGGGGTTTAGCAAGAGGGTGGACAGAAGGATGCGAGCAAGTGGTAGGGTGAGGGACACGATCATGCGGCAAGAGTAGTTGGGAGTAAGTGAGCGTTAATGCGAGCAGGTGGTAGTCAGGATGGAGGGTCACCATTCCAAGGTGACGGCATAGGGATTAGTCTAGGGAATGATGACAGACAAGTGGCCATAAATGGAAAAGACATAAAGGGGAGCAAAACAAATCATAAAGAAAAACAGGCCATAAACAGATGCATGCAGAGAGAGGAGACGAGAACCGGAGAGAGGAAAGGTGGCCAAAGAATGATGTTACAGCCTACGAACAGAAGCAGAGCTAGTCCAGCAAGTTGGTATGTTTATCCTCTGACACATAGCTTCATAAGGCATAGGATGAATTTCTACATTATTGCAGCAAAATTTGTTCAGGAGAAGGTATGAGTTTGGTAGGGAGGCACCCAAGACTTTCTGGGATCCTGGTTGGCCAAAAACTGTAGAATGGGTAATGAAAATCCTAAGGAGTAAGCTAGGAAGGGAGGGAATAGATTCCAAGAAGGGAAAGTTTTCCACCATGGAAAATTCTTGAAACGAAATGAGGAAGAGTGAGACTAGAATGATCCCTGTTGAAATCTCTGAGAGAAAACCAAAAGAAAAAAGGAAAAACCTCGGAGCGCAAGTAGAATCAAGAAAAGAGGGAAACAGGGAAACAAAAGACTTCTACGGGTTGAAAAAAATAGGGTCAACATTCTGGGGGAAAACATATCCATGCCAAAGACTCCCTGTGATGCGAGAAACAACAAAACAACCTACCGTGGAGGCAAACCTAAGCATACACCTCGGTCGGTCTGTTTGTGTGACGTATGTTGCTGCGAGGGAAAAAATTCAAGAGCAACAAGAATGGAAAGAACCCATAGCTATGAGAGGATTGGGGAAATTCTAAAAGAAATCTCAAAGAGCATAAGTTCTGGCACTGAAAGGGATAACAAAAGGGACACAGGTAAAAGGGAGATTGTTTTGTTTTATTATTATCAAACTGATAATTATAATGGTTATGTGATAGGTCTCACTGAGGAGGAAAGTGAACAAAAAGAAGCAGCTAGCAGCAGGCACGCAGACAACATGGTGACCAAAAAGGGCAAGAGAGACAAAAAGATGGCAAAGGGAGTGAGCAGCTCAAACAAAGAAAGAAAGGGAGAAAGTCAGGATGTGAACATATGAAAACCCTCATAGATGCCTACATGGCAGGGAACCCGCGAGACATCAGAGACCAAATTGTTGGATGGGATTGAGAACTAAATGACAATATAAGGAACCAAGACATCCCCATGGAAGAATGGGAGAGTATGGTTCCAGATCTAGGGAATTCTCGAAGATGACACTCCCTCTTTAGACAGACAATACAAACAGTATTGGGTCATGAAGAACGTGGTGGCATGGGCCATGACCCTTAATCGGGAACAAGCAGCTAGCATAGGACTAGAGGTAATGGAGGACATCGAGGAAAAGGATCCTATCAAGGCAGAACTCCTCAGGGAGATTGCAACAGTCCAGATACAAACTTATAGAAACAACTTGGCTCTGGGAAGAATTGAGCAAACACTTCAAGATATGAAGAGGAGCGAGATGCTTCGATACAATGCCAAAGCGCGAACCCTAGTAATATCCTCAGATGAGGATTGAAGTAGAGGTCAAGTACATTTCTGATAAAATTTTGATGAACAAATTTTACTTGTTCAAGTTGAACAATAGTATAGATAGTAAAGACAATGTTGCTAGATGGATAGAGCAAGACCTTTTCAAATTTTGGACAGGGTTTAATGTAGACAAGTAGCTATCTGGTTTTCTTCGAGCAGGTAAGCCACTTGGCGCAAATGGAAGTCCTGATTTTGAATACTTAATATAAATAGAGGGAGCACCACCAAGTTTACAAAAAAAAAAAAAGAATTAAATAATAATAACAATTTATCTTATATGTTAGAAAATTTTTCGTAACAATCACATCATCACAACCACATTGGATGGTTCGAAATGCGTCAACAAAAACTCCGATGATGTGATTTTTACGGAAAGTTTTCTAACATAAAAAACAATTAAACAACATCATAAACAAAACAAATAACATTACAATAATTATTTAATTAATTGTTATTATTATGTAATAGTAATTAATTAATTGTTAATAGATTATTACTAAATTAACCAAATGAGCGTTATTATTGCTATTATTATTGTTATTATTAAAAAAATAAATAATATAAATATTAAAAATAATATTTATATTTTTTAATCAATAATATAATAATAATATTGGTAATTACTGATGAAATTAAATTTAATGAATAATATAAATAATAAATAATTACTAATAAAACTATTATTTTAAATGATTATACTAATAATTTATTTACATTATAATTAATATTAATATAAATTATTATATTATTATTATAATAAAATATTAATAATAATAAAATATTAATATAAAATAATAATTTTATTGTAATAGTTATATATTTATTAGTATGAATTTACTTTTATAAATTAACATATATTTATATTATTAATGCTCATTGTGCTTGGGTTTATAATATTAACAAATTTTAGGGTTTGTTATTTCCTAATGTTTATAATATTCATAATCGTGTGGGTTTATGAGTCTCTTGGGTTTAAAATGTTAATTCTTAGGGTTTATTAATCCCATGTGTTTTTAAGATTGATTCTTTGGATTTGTTGATCCTTTGGATTTAGAATATTTAACCCTCGTTTAATATTATGCCATTGGGTTTATAATCCATTGTGTTTTTAGTGTTAATCCCTTTAGTTTATTATCCCCTTTGGTTAAACTATCAATCTCTTTGGTTTATTAATATAAGGGTTCTTATACCTAGGGTTTAATATTATTCATAAGGTTTATAATATTAATCCTTGGGTCTAATATAAATTTCCTTGGTTTATAATCATGGTCAACCATGACCCAACGTCATATTGTGACAAAGATTTTCTCAATATGAAAGCCAACCATAGTCCAACATTGTTCTATCACAAAGATTGACTGCATATGAAAATCAACCATCGTCAACCATGGTGAAACATCGCATTGTGACAAAAGATTGTCTCGAGATGAAAATCACCCATGGTCAACCATGAAAATTTTAGGATTTGAAATATTTATCTTGGGGTATATATACCTTGGGTTTATAATATTATTCCTTTATGTGTAATAGTATTCCCTTGGGCGTGATATTATTCCCGTAGATTTATAATCCCTTGGGTTTTTAGTATTAATTCCTCAGGTTTATTATTCCCATGAGTTTATAATATCAATCTCTTGGGTTTATTAATTTAAAAGTTCATATTCCTAAGGTTTAATATTGTTCATAGGGTTTATAATATTATCCTTAGGTTTAATGTAAATCCCTTGTGTTAAAAAAAAACAATATTTTTATATTTTTAATAAATAATAAAATTATTAGCTAATTAATTAATTATTAGTTAAAAATAAATTAAATAATAATAATAATATAATTAATTGTTATTATTATGTGATAATTAATTTAAATTATTATTATTATTAATTATTATAAAAAACAAATATTTATATATTTTTTAATAAATAATAATAATAATAAAAAATTAATTAGTATTAATATTTATAAATCAACAACGATTTTAAATCTAAATAGTTAGTAATAAACTACTAATAATAATTTATTTACATTATAATTAATTATTAATATAAATAAATAATTCTTATTATAACGAAATATTAATAATAATTTTTATTGTAATAGCTATTTTATTATTATTATTATTATGAATATTAATTTTATAATTAATATTAGATTTATATCATTAATGTTAGTTGTGGCTGGGTTTATAATATTAATAATATCTAGAGTTTATTAGTCCTTAAGATTTATAATATAATATTAATAATCATGTAGGCTTATCAATCCCTTCGGTTTAAAATATCAATCCCAAGGTTTATAAATCCCTTGTGTTTCTAATATTGATGGTTTGGGTTTGTTGATAGCTTAGGTTTATAATATTTATCCCTTGGGTTTACTAATTCCTTGGGTTTGTAATATTAAACCGTTGGGTTTATAATTTAATCCCTTGGGTTTATAATATTAATAATTCCTTGGGTTTATTAATCCTTTGAGTTTAAAATATTAATTCCTATGGTTTATTAATTCTTTTGGTTTTTAATAATTATCCCTTGGGTTTGTTGATCCATTAAGTTTATAATATTTATCCCTTGGGTTTACTAATTCGTTGGGTTTATAATATTAATAATCCCATGGATTTATTAATCCTTTGGGTTTAAAATGTTAATTGTTAGGATTTATTAATCCCATGGGTTTTTAATATTGATTCATTCAATTTGTTCATCCTTTAGGTTTATAATATTTATCCCTTTGGTTTACTAGTTCATTGGGTTTATAGTATTATACCTTTAGTTTTATTAGTTGTTTTGGTTTATAATATTTATCCCTTGGGTTTATTGATCCCTTACATTTATAATATGTGTCCCTTGGGTTTACTAATTTTTTGGGTTTATAATATTAACAATTCGATGGGTTTATTAGTCCCTTGGGTTTGAAATGTTAATTGTTAGGATTTATTAATCTCATGTAGTTTTAATATTGATTCCTTGGGTTTGTTGATTCTATATGTTTATAATATTTATTCCTTAGGTTTATAATATTTATCCCTTTGGTTTATGATATTAAATTATTGGTTTGATTAGTCACTTTCGTTTATAATATCAATAATTCCTTGGGTTTATAACTAATCCCTTCACTTAATGATCTGTTAGATTTAAAATATTAATTCTCAATGGTTATTAATATTGTGAGATCAATATTTTAAAACACAAAGGATTAATAAGTCTAACGTTTACAATTTATAGCATATAATTATTACTTATATATATATATATATATATATATATATATATATATATTCGTATTTTTATTACATATAATACATTTTAGTTTAATATATGGTTTATATTATTAATATACTCCAAGTAAATATATAAAATATATGGACAAGTATGTTAATAAATATATGATAATTATTAACGATAATATAATGGTGAGAGATAAATGCATATTATTTTATTTTTTCCAAAGAAAAAATCAAACTTTTTATTAAACAGATATAAAAAGTTACATAATATATACAATTAAGATTCATTTTGGCTGTATGATTGCAGATCATAGAGCCCACAGGATGTAAAATATACAATCCTGCCAAAAAGAAAAAAGCAAACTGAGCTATTCCTGAAATCAGGAAAGCAAGAAGAAAATAACCAAAAAGTCCAACTAGCCTAAGCTTTCCTACCCTTTTTCTTCTCCACTCTTCGCCAACCATCAGTGTTGGGAGCGGAATCGATAGTGGCAAGCTGGTTTTCCATCGTGTTCGTTGGTTGTTCCTTGTCCGAATCTAATCCTTCAGAGCTGTGAGTTCGTTTGATGCCACTTACTTCCAGTTGAAGTTCTTGTTCTTGTTCCAACTTGTTCTCTTTTTCCTTATTGTCCTGAATTTTTTGTTCATCTTCTTCTGCATTGTGTTCTACTTTCTCTGTTGTGGCTACCTTCAATACCAGAGTTTCTATATTTTGCCATCCTTTCGGCTTCCTCTGTTGCTGCTTACTCCTATTGGGGCTGGCGCGTGGGCATGCACTATGCAGGTGACCTATTTGTTGACATCCACAGCATCGGAAATCTGTGTTTTCATAGTCCAAGGGTTGTGTCCACTGTTTATTATTGAAATTCGGGATTATACTTTATGGTAGGCCTTGGCTAAGGTCTACTTCGACACATATTCTGGCGAAAGTGAATATTCCTTTTAGGTGTCTCTCTGCATCGATCTTTATGTGTTTGCCCATGGTATTTCCAATAGCGATTAAAGCCTTTTCATGCTAGAAATGTAAAGGGAGGTTATGCAACCTAACCTAGACTGGCATCTTTATTACCACCATTATATTAGCATCGAAATCTGGAAACCATGGGGTGATGAACAATCCAGCACTGCCCCAGAACCATGGCCCTTAGTTGAGAATTATGTCCCTTTCCTCTTCTATGTGAAATCTTACTATGAAAAACCCCTTGGGATATAAGTAGATTTTGCATTTTTTTGTCTAGACCATGTGGATCCATTGATACAATATGTTAGATCTGGGCCAAAAACCATTAAATCTACAAATAACTGCAGATGTATGTAGATCTGTGTATATAGCTTTTACCTCTAGTATATCGATGGTGAGAGATGGGCACCCAGGTTTTTGATCTACAATATAAGGTCCCGGGGGCTCAGTGGCAGCTGTGGGATTTGTTTTCCCTTTGCCCTTGACTCTGTCCTTGAAAGACCCTATGTTCTTCGAGCTATTTCGAGAGCATCCACCCCGCAGACGGAGGTTGATGATTATGGTTGAATCTGATGTTATGTTGTAGTCCTGTAGAGTATGGTTGTTCTGTAATTGTGTCCCATATAAATCAGATTTTGTGCATGAGCTGGTATGCCGAGGAAGCTCTATATTTTAAATTGCAGATCCTGTATCCTGCAACCTTGCCATAGCCTTAGGCAGTGGTGCCTTCCATCCAGTGTTTTGATAAAGAACTAAGTAAGATCCGCGATTTTAGGATTTGTCTTCGTCTATAGCTGACCTCTTTCTGTTTCCTGGGACAAACTGCTGTAGAATCCTGATTCATCCCTATTCCATCGACGATTTTCAATCCAAAGTTTCAGATCTGCTAGATCATGGCAGATCTATCTATTGTGAGCCAGATTGGTTAGATCAATGGCAGATGTGGGGTATTTATGCCTTCCCTCAGTGGAAAAGAGCAGCCCGATTCCTTGCCATAATCTCCCAGGGATTGTAGTAGCAAATCCGGAGAAAAATCCTATGTATCCAACGTTGTCGGTGTCGAGAGCCCCATTTTCCCATTTCTTGTAGCTCTGAGAGGCCAACATTTCTGTGCATCGCCATATGAGGTTTGTGTTTGACCCAACTGCAATGGTCGTGGATGTTGTGGCATCTATTAACCCATGTTTTAGAACCTCCCATCCTCCATAGCCATGGGTCTTTTCATATATGGTTAAATAGGTATTCCTGGCGTAAGAATGAGCAGCGAGCACTGCTCCTACCCAGCTTGGGCTCCCAAAAAGCTTGGCCGCACCATTACCTTCCAAAACTAAACCCTTGGCAACAAGATATTCATGTGTGTTCGTAATATAAACTGGGGCACCCCCTCCTCCTATCTTAGCATACTAACCGACCTTTATGAACCTGGCAATGCGTCCCACTGAAAACTGAAGTCCATCCTTCGAGCTTTGCAAGGCAGACTTCTTCCCCTCCGCAGACTTTCCACTACCCGCCATTTGAGTTTCAAACACGCGACCTGATTATTATTAATAACTAAATGTTATTATTATGTTATATGCGAATTAGATTATAGTTTTAAATATAGCCATCAATAAATTAGCAATATTTTATGTAATAACTAATATTTTATTAATATATAAAATAATGTTAATATAATAAATGTAATTAGATAATAAAAAAATATTGCTATTATTATTTATATAGTTGTTAAGAATGAAAATTAGTTAGCTTTTATCAAAATATACCTAAGAGTTATTAATGTAGTGGGTGGTGGATATAAGCCTATTGGTGTATATCAACCACATTGGTAAATGTGGTTGTAGATGTATTTCAAATACGTCTATCAACATATATCAACCACATTGGTAAATGTGGTTGTGCTAGTTCTAGGAATCCTTATTAGTGGTACATATTTTTAAGAGTTATTAGTTATAAACAATTTTAAAAAGTGTATGGTTTATTGTAAATTGAATTTATTCAGTGTCTCTCTGTATAGTTTTAACATCATATTTATTATTAATGTAAAATCTTAATTCTCATAAAGTGGAGAGAAAATCATGAAGGAGATCCAATGGCCTTAGAGTGACGTCTATGATAAATAGCCAAATAAATGTGGTCATAGCTACCCAGTAAGGTTGCAGTGCCATTGAATAATAAAAGAAAAAAGAAAAGAAATGAAAGAAGAGGAGGACAAACCCATAAGTCAAGTTGCCATTATTCTTGTCTTGACCTGCTATTGACTTATCAACAACAACACTAAGTTTGCACCACTACCGATATTGGAATAAAGTTGGCGATAATAGCAAGTGTAGCCATTGTTCCATCGATCTACCCATAACCCTTTGACCAGTATTAAATGAAAGGTGCGGTCATGTTAAAATTTAGAATTAAAATTTCAATATTTTATTTTATTTGAAGTTTGGCTGTAAATTGTCAACTCTCAGTAGCACAATCAGTTGAGGATGGGCTGCTTCAGCAAGGCGAACTAGGATCAAACCTCACAGGGTAGTTGTGCTCTATGCTAGGGGAGGAGACATGCTAAAAACTCCAGTCAGCTAAGGGCTGGTTTGGCCCAACTCGGGTGAAATACTTGGGTAACATTAACGAATTAGATGCCCCTAGGTAGCGGCTCCTTAGGCCAAAAAAAAACCATAACTTGACAGATAAAAAAAATTAACTGTAAATTAAATCAAAAGTTTTTATATTTGAGGTTTAGGTATTATATTTTTATTTTATTTCATTCCTTGGCATGTGGATAATGTTTTGCCTCAATGATAATATTTTCATTTTTACAATGTGGCTGATACTTTCATAATTATTTTTTAAAAGCTCTCGTATTTATAGGTAAAACTCGATTTTGGCAAAAATGGCTTAGAAAGAAAAAAACATAAAAAATAAATTATTGATTATTAAAAAAAGTGTGATTATGAGAATATTTGAGAGAAATTTTGGCATTATAAGATTTGTAATGGTTATACAAGTATTATAAGCTAAGAAGGATCAATCATTTTTAGTCTCTAAAAATGAATATTTTATTGCAGGTGCAAGAATGTTAGGAAGTAATGGACAATGATTTTGTAGAGATAGATAAAGGAACTTTATAGGTCATGATTAATGCCTAAAAGGTCAACTTGCAGAAAGAGGGGAAAAGGTAACAACAACAAATTTTGGATTTAGAGTTTAATAGATGACTCAATTTTTCATAAGATGATGGGAGCATCTAATATAAAGAAAAACTAAAATATTATAGAGCTAAGATATCAAGATAATGACAAAGTGAGGACTATTAAGTTTCAAAAGCTTGGAGAGAGTTTGAAACACTTAAAATGGAGAAAGTAAAAAAATATTGACTAGTTCATGACTCGAGTGATTACAGTGGTAAAACATCTCGAGACGCATAAAAAGTAATTGAATATTAGAAAAATGTGGAAAAGGTTCTTAGAAACCTATAATTACACCAAAAAATTCAAGACAATTAATTAGCCAATAATATCATAACCAAAGGGGGGGAAGTAAAATATGAAAAGACAAGTCCAAGGTACCATGTTAATACCACAAAAAGTATGGGCATTATGAAAGAGAATGGAAAAAATAAATATTTAGATCTAAACAAGGATAGAGCTAATGTCTCTAACACCAAAAAAGGGACTTTGCAGTCAATGTTTCTCTCATGTCAAATCATTGAATAATATAAAAACAAAGTTCCTTAGTTGATTAGGCAGTGGCTGCAATAGTCACACGATAAGTAACAAGAAGTGTTTCTTAGAATTTATAGCTCCATTCAATTTGAAATTACTTTAGAATATGATTCTAGCGTCAAGGCCATAGGAAAATGTGTTGTGTTTATTCTCACTAAGAAAAATGAAAGAAAGATAATCTTGATGTATTTTATGTACCAAATATTAGAAATAGTAATCTTGATGTATTTTATGTACCAAATATTAGAAATAGTATGTTAAACATTGGATAGTTAGCCAGCATCGTTATGCTATGATATTAAAGTATTCCACATGCACAATCTTAGATAATTCACCTAATAAAATACTTGTTGAAAAGGTTCAAATGAGCAAATACAAAGTGCTCCCACTAAATATGAGAAGTGTAAATATATCATAGTCATATGCACAAAATGTCTCAACTATAGATGAGACTTGATTGCAACATTTTAGGTATGGTCACCTACCTCTTACGACTCCTAGTATCTTGAAAAAAAATAATGTCTAAGGGACTATCCATATTAAATGAGAAAACCAACACTTGTAAAAGTTGAATTGTTGGAAAAAATCAAAGAGAGAATTTTCCATAAGCCTCCTATTGAGCCAAAGAGCATCTAGACTCATCCACACAAATATATGTCGACCATGCAAACTTATTCCATTAGTGGAAGCCTTTATTTTATAACATTTATTGATGATTTCAATGGAAAATTTTGTGTGTATTTCCTCAATATAAAGCTAGAGACATTCACAAAGCTCAAAGAATTTAATGTCATAGGAGGAAAGCAAAAAGGAAAATATGTCAAAATGCGCATGTCAAATGGAGGAGAGAATGACTTAAAGGACCTCACAAATTTTTTAAGACATCGGGGAATCAAATGGTAGTTCACTACCCTATTTACCCCACAATAGAATGATTGCATAAATGGACGAATCTGACCATTATGAATATAGCAAGGAGTATTCTCAAAGCTAGAAATCTACTAAATGATCTTTGGGTTGAGGTTTTTGTTTGTTCAATCTACATATTGAACATATCTCCAAAACATAGTGTGAAAGGTAAAGTGTCTCCAAAAGCATGGAGTCGAACAAAGTCAAGTGTTTCTCATTAAAGTTTTTGGCTATATTTCCTATTAACATGTCCCAAAAGAAATAAGGATGAAATTCACAAGAATATTAAAAAAATGCACTTTCATCAAGGGCACAATGAATATTCCAAAGCCTACAATCTATATAATTTAGTCACTACGAAGTTTGAGGTGAGAATAGATGTGAAATTCTTCGAGTGATCAAATGAATGAAACAATGGATAGTATAAATCCATCTCTCCTCTTAGATGAACAAGTGTAAATTTCAATATAGCTAGTCCCTCCACCAAGATTTCCAAGGTTACAAGTGAAAAAAGAAGAAGATAATTCTTCTTTGAGCAGAGAGTAAGCCAATTCAATAAAAAATTAGAGTATTACTCCTCCTTCCAACAATGAGTCCAAAACTTCAACAAGGAATTAGAAACAAGAAGTTGAAGGGAAATATATAAGCAATGTGATGACATAGATCAACAGACTCATTTTTCCTTATTATCCTATCAACCTACTTATTTTGAAGAAGCAGTGAATGAAGAGCATTGGCTATAAGATATGAATCAAGAGACTGAATCCAGTGAAAGGAATGAGACATGGGATCTTGTTGATCTCCTAACAAATAAAATGAGCATTGGTGTTAATTATGTGTTCAAGACAAAACTAGATGAAAATGGAAAGGTAGAGAAATGTAAGTTACAGCTAGTTGTTAAAGGACTAGCTCAACAACTAGGTATTGACTATGGTGAAACCTTTGCTCCAATAGTAGGGTTGGATACTAGTAGATTTGTGTTATCCATTATAGCCTAAAACAAATGGTGAGTTAACCAAATGGACATGAAGTCAATTTTCTTCAATGAAAAGCTAGAGGAGAAGGTGTATGTAGATTGGTGATTAGGATTTAAAGTGAAAGGCCAAGAGTACAAACCATACAAGTGGGCGAAAGCCTTGTATGGGTTAAAGAAATCTCCAAGAGCTTGGTACGATGAAATTAACTCATATTTACTCACGTATGAGTTTAGTGACAACAATAATGATCCCGCTCTCTACACCAAGTCAGATCAGAAAAAATGATTATAGTTTGTATTTATGACATGATACATACTATGAATATGATGTTTGATGCTTTCAAATTCATTATGAAAAGGGAATTTTATATGAAAAACTTTAGCCTCAAGAAGTACTTTTTAGGAATTTGAAGTTAAGCAATCTATAAGGGATTTTAATATGTTAACAAACATATGCTATAGATGGAAGTTTTTTAGAAAGTAGGAAGATGGACCAACAATTGATTCCACATTGTATAAGGGGCTTGTATGAAATCTCATGTACCTTTATGTAACTGGACCTAATGTTATGTGTGTAATTAGTTACATTTCTTGATTTATGTAGCCTCCCAAGAAATATCAGTGAAATATTAGAAAAATAGTTTTGAGATATATTGCGAGTACAACTAATTATGGATTATGGTACACAATTTCTAAAGACAACACACTTATGGGATACACAGACAATGATTTTGCAAGTAATATTGATGATAGAAAGAACACTTCTAGATATGCTTTCATTTGGGCACAAATTTGATCTCATGGGCTTTTAAAAAATAACTCATTGTCTCTATATCTTCTATAGAAGAAAAATATGTAGAAGTTACTACAACAACATGCCATACATAATGACTAGGAAGACTTTTGAAGAATTTTGCACATGTGGGAAAGTAGTCAACCTCTACTTTTTGTAAAAAAAAGTCAACAATTGCTTGATCAAAGAATCACATGTTCTCCAAGAAAAACAAGAACAATGGCACTCTTTATCATTTTATTCATGAGCTTGTCAACAATGGTGACATATATCTTTAATTTTTTGGATGTGGCGATTAGCTAGCATTATTCATGAAACCATTGGGAAGAATTCTTTTGAGATTCACAGACAAAACTTAAATAGTGTCCATGCTAATGAATGTAACAATTGAGATTAAGAAGTGTTAAAATATAATCTCTCTTGTTAACTAAGTTAGTTGAGAAGTTAGTTGTTAGTCTAATATTTTTATTTTTAGAAATATATCTTTCTACGTTGTTAATATTAATAATTCTAGAATATTCTTATTGGCCATAGATATCTCTAGAAGTCGTTAGTCCTACATAATTCTAGAAAGTTTGTAGTTTACTGTAAAAACTATTTAATAGTGAAAAAGGAAAGCAATGCCTTAGGAGTTTTTAAATCGTTTTCATTCCTATCTCTATTTGTGATTTTTAACAATATTAACAACTAAAAACATTTTAATTCCATATTACAATCTTCATTTACCATCAACTTACATAAAATATGACACAATCTCTTTTCTAAACATTATTCGTGACATAAAAGAGCCAGTCATACAAGACCCAATAATTACCACCATAAAAATATTTTTAGGACACATAAACCTCCAAAATCCATATACTATGAGAAGTATGCATACTCCCACTCTAAAATATAATATAAAAGGCTAAAGCAAAAAGAAATGACCATAAACCTCTTTGCATAGATATTTAGATTACTATTCTAAAATTCAAACCTACTTGCAAATTATATTAAGGTTTGATGATTTTTTTTTTGTAAGCTTGGTCGGACTACATATTCATCATGTCCAACTTCTCACCCCGATCGGGGGATAGCACAAGCTTTGAAACCAATACTTCCGGTTCGGTGAGACTTCATTTCCATGACCATTACCATTTGAGCTACCCCAAGCAGACCAAGGTTTGATGGTTGTGAAATAATTATCCTAATAAATTTATATTGACTTGAAATGAAACCCATTACTTTTAATTTTATTATAAAATAAATAATAATAATAAAATTCAAAAATATACCTATAAATATGTTAGTTGGGAGTGTTTTTTAGTTGAGATTTTTTTTATATGAAATAAAATTTAAATATATATAATGTCCAAGTTCCTCGGGCTACTAGTAACTTTCAAATGCAAAGATAAGATACAATTTTTGAGGTAAATTAACGCTGAAGAATGCACCAAGTAAAGGATCCATAAACTTACAAAGGGTATGGGAAATTCTGACTAAGATGTAAACTGAGTGGGGAATAAAAAAAAAAACTCACAAAGGGCAAGGAGAACTCCATAACTCCATAAACTTACAAAGGGTATGGGAAATTGCGACTAAGATGTAAACTAGAGTGAGGAATAAAAAGATAAACCCACAAAGGGAAAGGAGAAGTCTCACTAAGTTGTAAATTAGAGTGGGAAACAAGAAAATAGTAATGGTAGGGTGTTTTGTGACACGTAAGAAAGAGCAATTTTAAAGAAGAAACTTGATGTGGAATGAGAGTTTTTTTAATCAATAGTTTGAAAAAAGCTCATACTAAAACAAAACATTAAGATAATTTAAAATGAAATTTAAAATTATAAATTTTATATGAAAATTATGAAACATTAAAAAAAATGCATTTATTCTATATAAATTTTTTTATTCATCATATTTGATTAATGAAAATATTTATTTGTAAAATCGCTCTAAAAATATTTATAAAAAAAGTGAATAAAATATTTGATGTTTTTTTACATTTTGAAAAATTATCTCCATAAAAATTATTCTATTTTATAAGAGAAAAGACAATCAAGATTGAATATTTTAGTATATTTCAACTTTTAAGCATTAGTCTAACACCGCCAGGTTAATCCAACATTCTCGGGCAAATCAAACTTGGGCGGGAGTGGATAGGGTAGTTACCCTAACACCCACCAACTTATTTTGCATTGCCCATTTGCAAGGATATGATCTACGTCATTAAAAATGAACAATTTTCTAGGGTTCCATGAGGCTAGTGGGGATCCAAGCCACCAAGTGGATTAGCACATGAAACCTTGTCCAAGTGGTGACCATGACAGATGGTGCCATGCCATTTCCCATAGAAAAACACAATATACAAAGTCTATTATCGAGATAATTTAACACATGAATTTATGCATATCAACCTAAAGCCTTCCATAAACATTAATCAACCAAATGTATATGTAAGTGGTGCATATCAACCTCAAGCCTTCCACGAAGTTCGAAGGGTGATCTCTTGTAGTAGCTGCTAAGAATTAATGCTTATGGAGATGCTTATGGGATTTTATGTGTGTGTGTGTGTGGAATTGAGGGTAAATGAATCAACATGAAAGAAACGAATCAAAGAATTTAAAGGACAAATTGAGAGATCAAGATAATTCCAGAGAACTTCACCATGGCCTAGTCTAAATTAAAATGCCCAAAACCTAGAGTAATTGACTCAACATGAAAGAAAATAATCAAAGAAGTTAAAGGACTAATTGAGAGATCATGATAATGCTTGAGAACTTCAGCATGGTTTAGTCAAACTACAATGCCCAAACCCTGGAGTTTTGTATATAATATATATATATATATATTATATATATTTATATATATTATATATATTATTTATATATATATTATATATATATATGTCGAGGTTTTTCTTTTTAAAAAAAGAATATAGGATTGTACAAGCGAACTAGTAGGAATTCAAGCACCTTATATAGTGAACATAGGTACACAAGTAAGCCAAGTAGGAGTTACAAAAAGTTTAAATTGGAAATTATAAGAAGACTTACTTTTTTATTGTAATTTGTTTAAAGATCAAAAAAGAAAT
>APFE031422831.1:2903-23857 GCA_000404065.3 Pinus taeda
GTCATTTCTCAAAATTTTGTAAAAATTGTAAAAATTCAAAAATTCTTCGAAAGTCAGCATGCAGCCCTGGTCCCCTTTACCAAGAGTCCTCAGAGGCTATCCCTGCAAAATTTTTCAAGAAACAACATCAATTCAACCAATTTCAGGACAAAAGGAAACCAAAAAGTCAGCAACATTCAAAGTTTAAAAAAGTGTCATGAAAAACATTAGAAAGAGGGTTTTGACATGAAATAAATTCAAAACAAGGCTATAAAGTCTCTCTCTCCCTCCATTAAGCTTCATTGTGCCTTCAAGCAATAGATAAAATCGTTTTCAAGAGAATTTGGGCGGAATTGCAGAAAGGAACCGTGCGCGACCTCTCCACAGCTGTGCACGACCTGTTGGGTGGGCGCGACCTCTCCAGGGGGTTCCAGCAGTTAGAAAAATACAAGGGCGTGACCTCTTGGGTGTGCGCGACCTCTCAGTCCTGCACGCGACCTTTCAAGAGCTCACCTACAGCAATTGCTTATAGACTTCAAAAAAGACCCCAAATCTCCTCAAGATTGTAGGTAGGGCTCCAAGCATCAATTAGATTGCTTGCTAAAGCTTGAATGAGCATTTAAATGTCATCATTTTGAAATGAGAAGTTCATGTGTATTTTGCTTACAAATGTCAAAGTGCAAGTAAGGCTGGGGTTTTGTTTTTGCTGCTCAAGGTCATCCCTTTTCACTCCCATTTTTTTCCCCACATCTCATTACCATCTCCCTTGTCATTTTACACCTTGTTCATGCTTCAGTTGCGCCTAGGTAAGGTCATTTCCCTCTCCTAGGGTTTTGAAGGCAATTTCTCTTGGACGGTCAAATCATCGGCAAAACTTGTTTCCTGATGTTCATACACCTTCCCCTATCCTTAAAGTACCTTACCAAATGCTTCCCATCACTGAGATTCCCCAAATTCCTCATTTTCGCACAAACCCTAGTTTCTAGCTACAACCTGGCAATTTTCTAGGTTGGGCCTGTGTTTTGCCCTTTTGGACCCCTTCCCCTCACTCAATCTCTGAGATTCCACTTTCCCCTTCTTCCTAACATCCCTCCCTACTTCCAAAAATTTCCCCAAGAATTTATAAGCCCCTTATCCCCTTCATTTCGCTTCATTCCGACAAAATTCCTTGTTCCACACATGAGGATAGGTTTCACTCAAATGATGTTTCAGAGCAATAAAAGATGAATTTTGCAAAACTGAGAGTGTTTTTTGTCCAAAACATGCCAAGGAATAAAAACCTCCTTCACTTTTTACACAGGTGTCATGGTTTAAGAGAAATGTCAAAATTACAATCGCTAGATCCAAGGAGGTTGGCCAAGGCAGTAAAATGACGGAAAAGGCCCAATCCACTCCAAATTTTGGCCAAAGCCTCTTTTACTGAGCATGGTACTTTATTGGGGACTCCCAACCCAAATTTCAAGAAATTTGGAGAAAATTTTGTCAATTGTGAATTTTTTGTGCCAAACACAGGTTTTCTTCACCAAGAGGTCGCGCACCGTGCGCGACCCTTTCGATTGGGAGGTCCATTTCAGGAAAAGTTTGCATTTTTGGATTTTTCATGTAAAAATACACTTTCTCAGTGAAGATCAAGAAATTTCACCAAGTTATAAGCCTCCAGAAGGTAAAAAAAAAAGCAAAAAAATGACTTTCTGCCACCTTTTTGACACGCAGAAAGCAGTCTTGGGAGATTGCAATTTTGGAGGGGAAAATGGACACCAAATTCAGAAATGCCACTTGGGTTGGAAAGTAGACATCCGGACCTTTCCAACAAGCCCCACTCTTGCCTCATTTGGACACCTGGAAGTGCCTCAAAAGCTGCTCCAAATGTGCGCGACCTCTTGAGAATCAATGTGCGACCTCTTGGGCAATTTTCACAGAAATTGTGCCTACAGCTCAGCAAAACGTAGTTTTGACTAGGTTTGACTTTTTGGAGTGAATTTTGATTCTCCTTGATGTAAATTATGTAATTTTATGATATTTTGACACTTTTTATCTCTTCTAGAAGATTCATTCATGAGATATGCAAAAATTAAATGAATGAATTGGTTTCCTAGCTTATAGAGGCAAGTTGTTTTGACTGCCTAGATTTTAGTGATCAGTTTGGAATTGGTTGAAACAGATCCTAGGATAGTGAGCTCGACCCCTACAGGCAAGGAAATATGTTATCTTGCCTATATTATGTACTTTCTTAGTCACTTTCATGGTTGGACTATTGAGGGAGAAAGATTCTATTGTATTACTCATTGTATCTCTGCAATTTTTGGCTAAGGAAAAACCAGGGTTTTGCAGTCCTTTTTGGGATTCTTGTGGTTACGTGTATTGATGATGTGATTCTCTTTGTACTTGTAAGTTTGTTTCTTTTTTGTAAGCTGTGTAGTTCCTTTTCTATTAACATAAAAGCATATTTACATCATTAGGGTGGTCTCACCCCGCGCCGAAGGGAAACCGGGTATCTTGACCACCGAAAGTTTTCCATAACAAACCAAAAATAGAATGTTTCCAACTGTTCAGTCCTTACTTCATATCCTTTATCTAATGTCCTATTTCTGCCTATATACTGCTTCCTATATATAAAAACAGCAAAATTTTCATGCCTACAGAAGAGTAAAAACAAAACAGCTCTCAAGACGGAGCGAAACATGCCTTTGATCAGTGCTTTTCAGGCTCAGATTGCTGAGCTTTTTCCTTCTTCACAATCAGTCCACTTGCCTCCAGCTATTGATGCAGGTCCTCCAATCTTTTATCTTGCATGAGCAGCGTTATGACTATGTTCTTCAGTTCTTTTTTCACATTTGGAATACTCTGTACCATCTCAGCCATCTCCAGGGCCACCTGTTCCAAGGCTTTTGCCATAAGTCTCTTCATGACCCAGTACAAGTGAAGGGACTGCTTGTAAAGGGTCATTCTGCCTCTGGTATGACCAGGGTCAGGCATGAGAGCAATCCAATCTTCCATCTCTTCTTCAGATTGAGCCTGGATGGCTTCTTCTTCCGAATGCTCCATAATTCTCCTGATCTTTGGGTTGGCTTTCTCCCTATACTCCTGCTCAGTAACTCTTACTCTATTTCCTATAGTTTGCCTTGTCCTCCGCCTTCTGACTCCCGCAGCAGGCTCTGCTTCCTCCTCCAGACTTGGGCTGCATTGTCGCCCCCTCCTTCCTCTCCTCTCCGCCAGATCCCTTCTCCGCCGACCACCTCCGCCTCTGCGTCCCTTCCCTCCTCTACCCTTGCCACGGGATCCTCCCCTGCCCCTTCCTGCTGACCGAGCCAGGTCATCTTCTGCTTCCTCAGTACCATCACCTGGTAAAGTTCTCCACCTATCTTTCCATGCTACCGCCTCCTGATTTTCTACCAACTCCTCGCTCTCTTCTTCTGAAATCTCAAAAACCTGTTTCTTCGGCCGCCCTTCTTCTTCCACCTTGCGCTTGCCTTTCCTGTCTACTGCGGGCTGACTTTGGTCCTCAGGACCCCCGCTGCGTAACCATCTTCTTCCACTCCCGCTTCCTTCCACCTCCATATTCTTGCTCCTTCTGCAATTATCGCCTCCTGCTTTCGTTGCGAAAACGATCAGACTGCACTGTCGTTCTGAGCTCCTGGCTTCAGATTTTATGTTCTCTTCCCAGCACTGGTCCTGTCGTCGCCAATTATTCCTAAAACTCGTCTGCTCAGCGATATCATTGCCAGAGATCTGTTGGTAGTTAAGCCCAAGGTCCGTAGCGTTGTGGATTTCTCTCCTCGCCGTCCTTCTGTCCTTTCCAGTGAACAGAGGACCTGCACCCTTCCTCTGCCGGCCGCTCCACTTACCTATTACAATTATGCCTTGATCACCCTCGACTGTGACTTGCTTCGTGCGCCGCCAAAACATTATTGTTCTCCTCGCTAGCTCATCCAGCCCGATCGGGCGGTCAGTTTTCTCCTGTAGAATGCTTTGTTGCTTCCTCATGATCATGGTTTAAAATTGTTTTGAGACCATCCCAGCTGTGATCCCTCTCTAGTGATGTCCAACTTCTATCTAGTTTACTGCCTGCTTCCTTGCTACCCCAATTTGCAAGGAAATCCGCCGCCTTGTTCCCATCTCGTCGGACATGCTTGATGGTTTTATAATCAATCTTGTTTAACAATTCCTCAATGTCTTTGATGATAGCTGCTGTCCTCCAACTTTTAGCGACTTTATCCCACCTCTGCCCATCCTTGAGTCTCCGCAACATCTCAATCGTGATTTGTGAATCCCCTTCAATTTCCAGGTTCAGGTATCTATTTCGAACAGCTATCCTCAGGCCTTCGTGAACAGCCCAAAGTTCAGCGTCATTGTTTGTCATCTCTCCTACCCATTCAGCAAAAACCCATCTGGTTTTTCCTTTTCCATCCCGGAAGATACCTCCAAGACCTGCCGGGCCTGGGTTACCCTTCGAAGCTCCATCGAAGTTTAATTTAATGGAGTGAATCCCGGGGTAGCTAAAAAGATTTGGACTTTGAACCTGTGGATTGCTTTGCCTCTCTTTTCTTGGGTAGATCAAACTGAATTCTAAGTTTAGCAATGTGGCTATTCTTCCTTCCTGTTGGTCCATCTTCCAATCTTCCTCATCCCACCTGTCTGAAAGCACAGTTTCCCTGATTGCTTTACTTATCTCTTCCCAAACCTTTTCTGGCCTACTGTTTTTCCCCCTGAAAATTCTTTTATTGTGCTCCTTCCATATGAACCAAATCACAAAGCCAACTGCTAGACTCCATATTCTTCTGACCACTTTACTGTGGAATTTCGCTGTTCCCCATTGTCCTATGGTCAAGCGAATATTTGTCTGGTCTCTCATTGTTCTACCAAATAGACCTCTGATTTTTTCCCATATGCTTTCTGCGAAAGGACACTTATTTAGGAGATGTTCTTGATTCTCTGCTTCCCTGTTACATAGGCTGCATCTTGACGGGCCTTGAAAACCCCTCTTTATGATTTTATCCCATGTTAAAATCTTTCCTTTTCTAACCAACCAGGCAAAGATTGTGACTTTTGGCCACCATTTTCCTTCCCATATCTTCTTCCAGTCTTGATCTTCTTCATCCTGATTCTGCCTTGTAGTCAGGAAATAGGCTTCCTTTACTGTGAAAGACCCTCTCATTGTTTTGCCCCATCTTAGGATGTCCTCCCCAGTTCTGTTTCGTATTTTCCTAAGATCCATCTCTCTAAGGTAACCTTCCTCTATCTCCCTATTTATATTTTCAGTCCATTCTCCTGGTTTTTTCCACTTTCTCCATATTTCTCTGTTCTCTTCTTCCACCCAATAGTCCTTTACATTATCCATCCCTAGCCTCTGTACTCTTTGTTGAAGGTCTTGAAGGGTTTGTATTTCATTCATCTTTCTTTTTTGCTGCCATCCATCTTCCCAAAATTTTGCTTTCTCTCCCCCCCGGATCTCCCAGAATGCATACTGCTTTATCAATTCCCTGTTCTGGCTTGCCAAATTCCAAATTGATGATCCTTTTGGGCTGTTTTGGATTCTCAGTTTTTCCTCTGTTTGTTCTGGCATATTATATTTGTATTCCCAAATCTTCTTCCATACATCTGTCCCCCCTTGCAGCCATCTCCACCATAATTTAGCCCCTAGAACTTTATTTAGAGTTTCAGGGTCCCTCACCCCCAAACCTCCTTCTTCCTTCCTTTGGATCAGATTTGCCCAAGAAACGAGGGCCCATTTTCTCTATTGAGTTGGTCCTCCCCAGATAAACTTTCCAAAAATCTCCCTTAGTTTTGCACAAACGCCTTTCGATGCTGCTCTTATAGATAGGGTATACACTGGAATTGATTGGAGAACAGCCTTTAGAAGGACTATGCGGCTGGCAATGTTCAGAGATCTGAACGACCAGTTTGATAACCTCCTTTTGATTTTGTCAATAACCTCCTACCAATTCTTCATGCGTGTTGGATGTATGTCCAGTTGATTACCTAGATACTTAGTAGGAAGTTCTCCTTGTTTGAATCCCAAGGTTCTTGTGAGGTGAGCCTTTATTGCCTCCGGGGTATTAAAAATGAAAGTGCACGATTTCTCCTTATTGATCTCCATGCCAGACGCTTCCGAAAAAACCTCCAAAACCTCCTTGATTATTCTGACTTCCCTGAGGCTGACTTCTCTGAATAGCATTATATCATCAACAAATTGTTGATGTGTGATAGCTAAATTGTTTCCCCAAAGCTTTAAGCCTCTGAGCTTATTTCTCCTAGATTCTCCTTTTATGATTCTCCCGAGACCATCTGCTGCTAAAATAAAGAGAAAGGGTGATAATGGATCGCCTTGCCTTATACCCCTAGAAGCATTAAAGGGCTTTGATGGATTACCATTGACCAAAATTTAGAAAATGGGGGTGGAGACCATACTGAATACCCATTCAATCCAGCGCTTTTCAAAATCGTATGCTTCCATCACCGCATGGAGATATCTCCAGTTCAGGCGATCATACGCCTTTGAGAGATCCAACTTAATCATCATTCCTTTCCTCTTGTGTTGGTTGAGGGAATGAATCATCTCTTGGGCCACCACTAAACCATCTAGAATTTGCCTTCCTTCAACAAAACCCGTTTGTTCAGGGGAGATGATGCTTGGGAGGAGCGGTTTCAATCTTTTTGCCACCAGAGTTGCAATTACTTTATAAATAACGTTGCACAGAGCAATGGGTCGGAATCCTTGAGCTTCCTCAGAGTTATTAGTTTTAGGAATTAAAGTTATAAAGGTGGAATTCATACCTGACCACATTCTGTGCTTTATCCGAGATTCGTCGACCACTTCCAAGATGTCCTGTCCTAGAAACTGCCAACCAGCTTGATAAAATTCAGCCGTAAAGCCATCCGGTCTCGGGGCTTTTCCTTTTTTCATGTTCATAATTACCTCTTCGACTTCTGCTAGTGTTGCTGCGCGCATGAGGCCTTTGTTCTGCTCCTCTGTGACCATTTTTGGGATTTCCTTACAGATTTGATTGATTGCTACCCCTCTGTCATCCTGGGTTTCAGTGAGGATCCCCTTATGGTAGTCAGTTAGGACTTGCTCTATTCCATCTTGTTCTATTACTCTCTCTCCTTCTTCATTTTTAATTGAGAAGATCCGGTTCCGTTGCCTGTGTTGAATCATTGCTTGATGAAAAAATTTAGTATTCCTCTCTCCTTCCCGTAGCCAATTTATTCTTGACTTCTGTCTCCATAGGATCTCCTCCTGTTTTCTCCTTTCCTCCAGCTGGCTTATTAAACTCCTCTCCTCCTTACTCCTTTCTTCATCTCTTCCCTCCAGGATAATTTGCTGCTGTACCTCCTCCATTGCCTTTTCAAGTTTTTATTTTTCCTCAAAGATATTCCCAAAGTCCTCCTTGTTCCATTTTCTAATGTTGTTTTTTATTTCCTTAAGCCTTAATTGGAAAGTATGCATTTTACATTGTCCTCTGACTTGACTTTGGATCCACCATTCTTCTAATTTATTGAGAAAATCTGGGTTTCTGAGCCAAAAGGACTCAAAACGGAAAGGTTTCTTGCTTTTGATTTTTTTAATGTCAATTTCGAAACATATCGACCAGTGATCAGATCCTAAGCCTGGGAGAATTTTGGCCTCTATGAAAACATCTTTATTCAGAACTTGCTCAGATAGGAGGAATCTATCCAGCTTTGAAGCAATCTGATTCCTGCCACCCCTCCTGTTGTTCCAGGTGAACACCCCATTTGTTGTTGGAGTGTCTACTAGTCTTAGATTTGTTATGAGTTCATTGAAATCGTCCATACTTGGGTCCTGTCTCCTGATGCCTCCTCGTTTCTCTCCTAAATCCCGGATCAAATTGAAATCACTGCCTATTATCCATAAATCGTCTGGGATTAATTTTCTTACTGCCTGAATATTCCTCATAAACTCTTTTCGGCCCCTGGGAAGGTGAGGGCCATACACTCCAGAAATGAGTATTCTTTCCTTCGTTCCTACTATCCTACACACTCCAGAAAGGATTCTGGGAAGGCTGATCCAATTCTCGAAGATGACCTCCTCTGAATTCCATAGTATCGCTAAGCCACCAGCTGACCCCTTTGCGTCCTGGGCCATGACTTCAAATTTTGATTTAGATTTGTCCAAAATTTCCTGTATCTGCTGTTGATTCATTTTAGTTTCTTGAATCAGCATTATACTCGGTTTATCTTTATTCAACCTCTCCTTCAGGTACCTCTGTTTTCCTTTACTGTTAAGTCCCCTTATATTCCAGCTTGTGATGATCATTTACAACTTTTTAGGAGGGGGGTGAAATACCTCAGACAGAGGTATTACCTTTCCGGAATTAACAAGAGTTTCCCCTACTGCTTGGATCGTCTCATTCATGGGTTTCCTCCCTCTTTTCCTTCCTCCTTTGCCATGTCCGTCCAATCCTACTGTCTGAGACCCTGACGCTTCTGATTGATCCGGTCCGGTCTCCACCAATCCTCCTTTCTTCTCCTTAAATTTTTGATAGGCCTCCTTGTATTGCTGTTTTTGAATTTCAGGGATGAATCTCTCATCTAAATGCCTCCATTCTTGCAAGAGTTTTTTCATTATCTGTTCTTCTTCAATCTCGTTCTCTTTCTGTTTGTCTGACCCTTGTTTGGGTTGCTCTTCTGGTTTATCCTGGTGGTCTCCCATTTCAACTTCAGTTTCTTTCGTTTGGCTGTTGGATTTGCCTAGGGTATCCGTTATGATTTCCATCGGGACAGTCTCCACTACCGGTTCTTCCTGTTTACCTTCTTCAATCTCCTCTTCCTCGTCTTGGAGGGCTTGGAATTTGTTTTGATTTTCCACGGGGATGTTTTTTCCTTTTGTTTGCTCTTTTTGTCCCTCGGTCCGTGTCTGCTGTCTCCTGTGGACTTCCTTAAATCCCCTCTTTTCTGTCTTAGTTGCCGCTGTTTTCCTTTGCTCTTCTTCTATTATTCTTTTAAGCTCTCCTTCCCTGTTCTGAGGGCATTCTCTATACAGGTGACCGTATTCGTGGCACTTTCGACATCGAAAGGGCATGTGCTCGTAATCTAATGGTTGCTGCCAAACTTCATCGTGGTATTCCACTTCCACAAATTCAGGCAAAGGTTCTGCTATATTCATATATACGCAGATCCTTGCGTCAGAGGTAAATTTTCCCCTTTTGGTTGATTCTGCAACTTTGACAAAAGCCCCTATTGAGTTTCCGATTCCTTCGAGAATCTCAGGGTTCCAAAACTCTGAAGGTAATCCGAACAAACGAACCCATACAGGAGTAGCAAGCAATTTTTCTGCATCCGGGTTGTACCTTTCCTCCCAATGCCTCATGAATAACCCTGCATTATTCATAAAATATGGTCCCTCTTCGAAGATTCTTTCCTTATCCTCTAGATTCACAAAGATGACAGTAAAGAAACCCTTTTCTCCCAGTTTCAGATCAATATGCCCTTTTGGTTTCCATCTTGTACTTGTAAGTTTGTTATGTGAATCATCTTCTTACTTTTTCTTCTGCAAATTAGGCAAATGAAGTGTTAAGGTAGAATTCATGGTTGCTATGCTCTGCCTTTACGTTTGCTTAATATCAATGTTTTCAGCTGTTTAGGGAGAATTCAAGGTGCTTGCTTGCTCTCCTTAACTTCTCACCAGTCATTCTCATCCATCCACGTCTATCAAAGGCATCAATACAGTCTCCTACCTTGCCCCAAAGAACCCCCTGCGAAAACTGTGTCAAATCCTCGCACCCAAAATTGCCTTTCCCCAATTTTCCACCAAAACCCTAAAATTCCCTAAATCAAACCTTTTTATCAATTTACTAGCCTAAAATCAGTGTTTCCACATTGGTTATCTTGCCCATTGAATATCTTTACCGAGATAGACTGGAGAGAGCCCTCTCCTGCCCCGTAGGGCTAGCTACGAGGTTAAGTGGTTTGATGTTGCCTTGAAGTTTACCTTTTTCAGCCTGAGGTGAAATTTCAAGCGCTAACACCCCATTTGTTCCATCCTTGGCTCTAAACCCATTTTAGTAGTTCCATCATCCTCAAGAGCATCACCACCTATACTTACACAATGCATTGTAACACCTTCACTTTCTCAAGTAGTCATGGCAAGATTTTTGCCTCTCTTACTGCCTACTCAACTTATTTCTTTCCCTCAGAACTATGGTCAAAGACTTCCTTTGTTTGATGGAAGTGCAGAAATCATAGCTCAACAGCATGTTGACAAGTTAATAGACTTCATTGATTTAGAAGAAATTGATGAGGAGAATGCCAAAATGAGGATTATTGCTCAGAGTTTCTCAGGAGATGTTAAGAAATGGTTTCGAAGTTTGGCTTCAAATTCCATTAATAGTTCTCAAAGACTGATTGAGTTATTTCTAGCTCATGGGCAAGAGAAGAAACATCCATTACAAATATTGGCTGAATATAATTCAATGAAAAGGAACCCCAATGAAACAGTTCAAGAATTCACATCAAGATTTAATACAATGTACAATTCTATACCTGATGATATGAAACCTCCTCCTAGTTTGGCTCTTCTTCATTATCTTGATGCTTTCGATCTAGATATGGCCTACCAGCTCAGAGAAAGAGACCCAACTACTCTTGAAGAGATGCAGTGGAATGCAATCAGTGTTGAAGCCAATTTGCTCATTAAGAAGTCAAAATCAAAGCCAAAGAGGATGGAGAAGAGAGTTGTTTTCAGAGAATAACCTGCATCATCTTTTGATGCGAAGCTTGATAGTTTGATAAAAACTATGGAGAGGAAGATGGATAAAATATCCATAACTGATCGACAAGTTGAACCATCAGTGAGGAATCCTAACTTTCGTGAATAGTAGTTCAAAAATCGATAGAAAGAGCAGTGAAATCAAGATCCTCAAAGTCACATAAAAGCTCCATTTCAGCAAAACTACACTGAAGGTCAAGAAGAAGATAAAGAAGAAATTGTAGAAGAGAATCACTTCTTTCAAGAAGATGAATTGCCTACTTTCCTAATAGAGGAAAATCAGTTTTTTGAAGACTCTTGTGTAACAAATGATCAACAATTTGTGCTTTGTTGGCTTGTTGGGGCCTGACCCAGGTTTAGAAGTGTTTTAGCCAAACAAATCCTGAAACTACTAGCCCTTTTGGAAACAATCTGCGGAGCACGGACAAAGGTCTCACCCAAGGTAGGATGGGAGTGTGCTAGAACTAGGTTTTCACACCCTAGGGATGTCTTGATGAGGTCTGGAAAGGTTGCGAACCAATCCCGTCTGCTTGTGCTACCTCGCGTAGATGTATAACCTTTGTGTAGCTCTATACCAAGTGTGAAGAGGTGCTGCCTAGATCCTTTACCCTTACGGTGTTATTATTATAGATATTGACTTAATTTTGTGGGCCCAGTATTCTTATTTACTCATTTAACATTTATAACTAGCGTGCGCAATCATACATTGTAAAGAGATGCAAGGATATAACCAAAACATAAACACATAGATTAGATGCATAATATTCCAAAATCAACTTATCTTTTATTAACCTTCTGTTCTAGTACAATCCAATTCAACCCTGCGAACTCAACTGCAGGGGTCCATGCACACAGCTGCTGACTCTACTAGGCCTCTATGCACATAGTTGCAGAGCCTCTTCTACTACTACAACCCTGACTCGAACTTATAGACTCAGAGAGAATATCGTATTCAACAACCCATATTACTTTAGATCAAGACTTTACCAAAAATTAACTTCTACCTTAGAGCGTCATTCTATTTATACATTCCCATTGTCCATAGACCATGGGTAGGTCAATCCACTCTATATTAAGTTATAATATTTTAGGGCGGACCACCCTAGACTCTCACGCTTCGCGCCTGCATTTTGCGGGGTCTTACATTAATTTTGACCAAAATTCATGCTACAAGCCCCAAAAAATCTGCTATGGGGGGATCCATTGCCCAACAGGCCCCCAACACAATCATCATGACTTGTCCCAAGTCAGTCATCTAATGTGGTGATCTTCATGAGAAGTTCATCCAACAATCTTTGCACTTCGCTTACATTCATAGGACATTCTTCTGTTGTTTGTTGTACCCATTGTGAGCGTATCCCGATGCTTCATTGTTAGGTGAAATTCCTTGCCTGAGTGCATATACACCCTATATCTATGCCATCTTTCCCTCGATCTTGGCCGTGACCATCAATGCTTCCTCAAGCCAAGGCTAGATGCATTCTTTAAGCATTGCTTCTTTCTGACGCGCGATGTCCACTTGTGCCTTTAGAGCCTGGGCCTCCCTCATCTTGGCCAGTTGCTGAGTAAGGGTGACGGTTTGCGTAGTCCCCCATACATTATCATAAGCCTGCTATAGCTCCTGCGATTTTGTCTCTAACCATTGTATCGTTGGGTCTTCCTACAGTGAAGTGAGGGTGACTAGTGACTGATCTAGCAAGCTAGTGCAATCCTGTATGGCGTGCTCTATTGCTTCCAACCCTGCTTGAATGGCATGGTTCCACTGCTCTCTGACCTCTGGCAGTGTAGAGGGTTGTGCCTTTAGCCTCAGCTCCGTGATTTGCAAGTTGAGGTCTAACTCAATCCTCATTTCTTCCTCCTTCACCTCGCGAAATCCACTGGCAAATTTGTGGATCGGTATGCCCACTAATAAGTCTGCTGCAATACTGAGCTCAGGGACATGGCAACATGCTTCCTCGATGATTTGTTCCAACTGCTAAGTTTGTGCTACTGCTTCATCGCATTGGAGGCTCAGATGCTCGATGTTCATTCTTTGTTCACTGAGCATCTGTACCGTGTGTCCTTCCCAAGCGCAGAGCTCTATCGTTGCTCCATCATGTAGCTAGTATAATATTTCTCATGGAAGGGCAGCCAAGTTTAATCCAAGTCCCTGGAGCCATCCTACTATGGTTCTATCCTTTGTGTTGTCTACTATTAGTGCTCCTTCCGGCAATGTGACAGTATTAGCCATTTTGGCCCGCAGCAACTGCTTGGTTGCCAATGTACCCATAGCCTCATAGGTGGCTACCATTCCCTGTTGTGGGGGCCGCAGCTGAAGTTCCTAAAGTTGCATCGTGAGTGCCCCCAACATATTTTGTTGCTCCGTCATTGCCTCCTAGAGCGCCTCCTTGGTGACTTCACGAACTGTATTGCTAATGTCACATAGGTCACCCTTGGTTAGTGTAATAGGCTCCCCATCCAACTTGGAAGCCTTGGCCTTCTTCCATGGCCCTGTTCGTTTTGTCGCATGCGATCATTTCAATTGTGTAGAGGTGGTGCTTGGGTCCACGCCTTCTGTCGTATCATCTGCCACATGCCATGTGGTCAAGTTCGAGCCTCTTTCTTCCTATGTCATAGAAGTCCCTAATGCTATTGTCTTTTCCACGGTGGCTTTCGCTACCTCCTGGGATGCTCGTACTGCTTTAGTGAGCTATTCGTTCCACTTCTGTTGTGCTATAAACTTGGGGGTAGCCCTCTATCTCTGAATCTCTGTCTCATCATGCACCACCAGATCTGGTGCGTGCCATTCCGGTGGCCATGTGTCTAGCACCACGAACACAACGTCATTTATTGCGATGAAGGGAAGTATGGTCCACCTCGGTTATGGATCCTTTCATGTCTTGATATACAAATTGTGCATATCTACTTTAAATTCTGCAAAGATCTTCAGACTGTTGTACACTGAGGCGGATAGGTGCGACCATTTGTTGATCCACAGTCGTACGCTTGCCTCCATTAGTACCCAGAAGATCTTGGTTTCTCGGATTTACATGGCATCCTTCGTCACCCATAGCAACACGTATTTTGCTGCCTCTAGCCAGTCCTGGTCTAGGGGAGGAAACTGACTACCCTCAAGCAATTCACTTGCAACCAATAGGATGGATAAGGGAAACCATGCATAGTGGAAGGTCTTACCCTGCTCTTGGGCCTCCCTACAGTCCGTCAGGAACTCGTCGTAAAGGAACTGTCCCTAGTTGAACCATACTGCTTCTGTGCATTGCTCGGCTAGTGCGATGACTGTTGTTGGTACCTCATTGCCTCGACATTTTCTCATAACCTTTCCTACCAACAACTGGGTAGCGACACAGACCCCTTTGTCCTAAATACTAGTAATAACGCAACCCCTCTTCTTTTTCTCCAACTTATATTTCTTTTTCATGGCCTCTGCAATTGCCAAGTCTCCACTTGTGCCAGCTATTTCTGTGGTGTCCCTTCCCATACAGAGAAGCCGAGTAATCCTATGAATGAACTCCTCCGTGATGGGAATGGGCTCCTTCAGTCACAAGTACCCATCGCGCACTAGGAAAAGTAGTTGACCGGTGAAAAATATCGTGTTTAGGGCCCGATGGAAGTGTGGAATTGATAGGAGGTGGAGTAGCTCAGCCTCCTCCACCCCGCGTAGCCATGTCCGTGGCTGCAGCGTTGTAACTGCCCCTTCCAAGCTCTATTCCATTAGCTGGCTAGTTTGCAGATGAGGGGATTTCTCTCTATCCGCGAGGTCCCAATCTTCAAACTTCATAATGGGTATACGGCCCACAGCCGACCCTTCAAACAGAACTCCCTCAGGGAGGAACGGGGTGTTGAGTGTGTTTTTAACATCATCTAAATCTTTAGGTACCTTTACCCTCCCTTTCCGTGGAGGGATATACTTGGGAAGCTTTGTTGTGGTGCGTACAGGTTGGATGTCTTCTTCCATCTCTTCCTGTAGTTCCCTCTCTTCTACTAAGGTCTGAGGATCCTCCTCCTCATCATCACTCTCAATATTAACTGTTTTGCCCTTTTCTTCCATCAACAGTTTCCGAATCGCGGATTTCGTGGAGACATACGGACTGGTCCTGCTGCCTATGGGTCCTTCTTGGGCCTTGATGTCTACGGTGATTTAGCGATTTCTGGTGCATCCCCTACTGGTGGCGTAGAACTTTGCATGGCTCCCTTAATTATTGTCATTATTTTGATCAGGGACTCCCGTGTATCCCTTAGCAACACTTCAGATCACGAACTTGCTCTTACAACCTCCACATTCATCACGTTCATGTCGGCTTGATAATGAAACAAATCAACTCGTAAAATGCCAAGGGTTGTTCGGTGGAGGGCCACCTGTGATTTATAGGCCCTTTTGGATTCAAATTTGACCATTCCCCCTTGGATTCAGTTCATTAATGCGAGACTGGCAGCATATAGTCCCAAATCCAGTTTTGACTTCATGTCTTAATTTCCCTCCGTCTGCTCCTCGTCATCTTAAATTGGCCATCTTGTCATGAACAGTGACACCAACGGTCACTTTCTAGCCTGTCTGTGTGGTAGCATAGTCTCTTTTGTGTGACCACGACCCTTATGACATAAGACCCTGCATGCACCCTTGTTGTTGTGCAGCTCCTAATAGACTATTTTATAGTCCCACACTTTGTTTCAACTATCTGGAGTGGTGAGACTATGCTTCCTATGGATAGTCTAGTGGTCGCATGACTGGTGCGAGGTTTCAAGTCACCTTTCCACCCGGTCTGCTACCCTCCCTTAGCTACCCTCTCACTTGTCACTGCCTTATGTTCTTCCTTATGCGGTGTGCTTCCTTGATGACTTTGTCTAATAAAGTGCGGTCGCAGGCATGGTAGTACAACCAAAAACTCTCGGTGACAGTCTTCTAGTGTGATGGTAGGGCTACCCATATGTGGCCCTATCCTTCTGTTAATATGTAATGCTTGTGATATTTTTGGTTTCCAGCTTTCTGATATCCTTGTCCATTAATATGCTTTCCTGCTTTAGTCATACCCGATTCTCCTCGAGTTCGTGAAGCTCAAGGTTCCCTCGCTAAATGGCTTCTTGAATCTACATATGTTCATCCTCACACAGCTGCATACTCACTTCACTCTGGTCCTCAAATGTTGTCACAATTATGGGAGTGATTATGTGAGGATTCTTTCCCAAGCCATGGCCTTGACTCTGCGCATTGTCTACGGAACCATTTCCTCACTCAAGTTCTTGCACATTGTCCTATAAGCCCCTTGGAATATCAGTACATGTAGGTCCCAATCAGCTCATCCCGTCTGGTAGACTCTGTTCATGATTCCGCATAGCTTTGTGAAGGCTCTGATGTGGAATGGTTGCCACTTTTCCTACTGCCGCGTTGGGTTCTCATGTTCAATCCTCAATCTAGGACGTGCTTGCATAGCACATGACTACACCCATTGACATAAGTGGGCGAGGAGACTGCTTCATCCTGGCTACCCAGTTCGCATTCATCGATAGGGACTTCCAAACCACAAGTGCATCCATTTTCTACATTTGTGCCAGTTCCCAATATTATTTTCGTGTGCCTTCCACCATTGTGTGGGTGTCGCACGCAACGCCCATTCCATGACACTATACCACTGCTGTTCTAATACTGCACTTTCAAATTTGTCTAAGAATTCATCCACTCTGGTCAACCAATCATAGGTTGGTAGTTCTCTTGCTTCAGTTTTCATGCACCATAGTGATATAATCATCATATTACAATTCAACATTGTCACTTCATGCAACCAGTTCTGCTAGCATTCTAGTTCTTCATCTAAGTTCGAAGTATAGGAACTGTCGCACTCCCATGAGATTCTCCCATCTACTGTTGGGTTCACCTAGACCTAATCTTACGTTGTTATCTAGTAAATGCAATCCAGCTCATTGTCACTGTCATCATCGTGAATAGGTTCAGTGTAGCCCGCTCCTTCAGCTGGATCTAGCGAAACTGCTACGTGTAACAGCCTTTTCTCAAATATCATCTTCCGCTTCTTCAGATTGATGAATCCATTCATATCAGTGGCCGAGTCTATTCCTAGCAACACGGGGTAAGGGATTCTTTCATCAACAATTTCTATTACTTCAAAGTCTATCTGCATGCTCGTACCTTCAATGTCCACTGTTACTCCTTGCAATCTCCCCATGGGCAAGAGCTTTTGTTGGTTCGCCATCCATAATTGAATAGGGGACCGCTGCAATGGGGGCCTACCCATGTGTTCCCATGTCTACTTTGGTAACACATTCATGTCTGAACCCAGGTCTAGAAGTACCTAATCCATTTCATATTTTCCAATCTGCACCATCAATCTCATCTCCTTCCTGGTGTGCAATCTATACTTTCCTAGTTTCCAGACTACGCGTTGTTCCCCTAAACCTGCACGCCTAGTTATCTATTCTTGTAGTCCTTTAACCACCTTATTATCGCATATCAATTTCATGCATGTCTCTAAAAAGGTAGTAAGCATAGAAGGATTCATTCCTGGCTCTAGTTGTTCCCTGCTACCTGAAGTAGAGGCCTCTGCGAAGCTCTTCTTAGCTTCCATAAATGTCTCCTTTGCGCGTTCCAAGTCAAACTCAGGTTCCTTTGTAGGAGCCTTGAAAACCCATGTATCTTCCTTAGGTTGCTCCCTTATCGTCCCCTGTGGTCACACCACTTCTGAGCACCACGTTCACATTGGGGTTTTCTTCGCCAGTTCAGACCTCATCATTTGAATATTCTACGTCGGATTAGGCTGAACTACCCCTTTCTTGTGCATATGTGTGATCAATGTAGGTCAATTTACCATTTCATGATCAAACTTCTCAAAGTATGAACAACATATTCTAGTTGGGTTGGTACAATCGCGAGTGTAGTGCCCTGGTCCTCCGCTATTGTAACAGATTAATTGTCCTCGGCCCCTTCCTAGCTCCATTCCTCCTGGTCCTCGACCTCGGCCCTGGAATCTAGTGTGAGCCATCCCCATGGCTAGGTGGAGGCCTCGCATTTACATCTACATTCTATATGTCGGGGTCTGCTCCATCATTAACTCATAGCTTCGACAAGTATGCTCATCGTGGCCCACTGATCTATAGAAATTACAAAACAGCTGTTGTGGAGTCTGCGTATACTTCTGCAACAGATGACAATTGTCCACTGTGCGTTTTCCTCCCACCTGACAGATCGCGCACCAGAGCGGGGGTGTCACACTTGGCCCTGCTTGTGCCTTCAGCCTTAGTGACATTGGCCCCCCTCCTGCCGTGACCCTGGCCTTTGCATTTTATACACCACACTTCTTTGCGCGCCTCTAGTCGTGGCATCCTATCCTACTTCAAACTTTGCATCTCCAAGCATAGGTTCTGTAGTTGTGCATGGATCTGTTGGACTTCTAATCTCGGATCCTGTATCAATGTTTCATGCAACCTCATCACCATTTCCAATGCTTCTGCCTGGGTCAAAAGCTTTTGGTGTGGCAGTGCTGTCCTCAGGTGTGGTGTCAAAGACGCCACAAACCATGCATGGTGCTGTGCATCCATTAGCATCATATTAGCCTAAAAAATCGTGCTCTTCATTCTTTGATCCAGATCCCAGGGGGTCTCGCCTAGAAGCATCACAATCTTCTTAAATCTGATGATTGACTACGTCTTTGATTTCGGCCAGCTGAATTCTTTGTTCAATGCAATCTGGATCTCTGCTATTTCTGCATTTGGGTGATCATTCAAGTGCTTGATATACCACGTCAATGCGCGATCTTGCAATTCACTCACCAATGTAGCCTTCTTAATGTTATCGTTCATAACCCCTTGTGCTTCCCTTAATGCTCTTACTGTGACAAACTACAACTGATCCAGGTCCTCATTTCCTACTCCTCTGAATATGGGTAGCTTAATCAAAGGACCTTCACATAGCTCTGTACCAAGCTCGAAGAGGTGTTGCCTAGATCCTTTACCCTTACGGTGTTATTATTATAGATCTTGACTTAATTTTATGGGCCCAATATTCTTATTTACTCATTTAACATTTATAACCAGTAAGTGCAATCATAAATTGTAAAGAGATGAAAGGATATAACCGAAACATAAACACATAGATCAGATGCACAATATTCCAAAATCAACTTATCTTTTATTAACCTTCTGTTCCAATACAATCCAATTCCACCCTGTACACTCAGCTGCAGGGGTTCGCGCACATAGCTGCGGACTCTACCAGGCCTCTACGCACACAGATACAGAGCCTCTTCTACTACTATAACCCCAACTCGAACTTACAGACTTAGAGCGAATATCGTATTCAAAAACCCATATTACTTCAGATCAAGACTTTACCAAAAACTAACTTCTACCCATAGAGCCTTTCTCTTTTTATACATTCCCATGGTCCACGTACCATGGGTAGGCCGACCCACTCTATATTAACTTACAATAATTTAGGGTGGACCACCCTAAACTCTCGTGCTCCGCGCCCACATTTCGTGGGGTCTTACATTTCTTTTGACCAAAATTCGGGCTACAAGCCCCAAATAATCCACTATGGGGGGATCCGCTGCCCAACATGCTTGCAAGCAAATATCCGTGGGCTGATAGGACTGAAGAGTACTAAAGAGGATATCAGAATGCCCTGAGTTATCTCCAAAATCAATACAATTTAAGGAACAAAAATGTGCCTGTTACTCTAACTCAGAAAAGACAAAATTTGCAAAATGATGCACCAAGCAAAGAAACCACTCCTGCAAGCCAGAATAAAGACAAAGGTATTGTCACTCAGAATTGGGATAGAACCAATGAAGCCTCGACTAGCAATGTGAGTATGGACAAAGAATTGCAAACTGAAAGCCAAAGGAAGGAACATCATGCTAAAGGCCAAACAGAAAGGAAGGACATCACTTCAAAAGAGGTAGAAAAGCAATCTAATATTTTTAGTTTGGAAAATGAAATTTATAAATTGAAGATAGCTATTTCCCCCATTGAATTGGTAAGGAATAACAAGTACAAATTTCAGATTGCAAAAATGCTTAGGGTTGATCAGATGTCTGATATAGTCAATGTAGCTGATGATGAGCCAGCCTTAGAAGGAGCCCCTGAAGATAGTGAAATTCCTCCTTTTTATCTGAGTCTTAAACTTCATGACTTTATCCTTCATAATGCTATGCTATATTCTAGCACCTCTCATAATTTGATGCTTAAATCCATCATTGATAAACTAGGACTGAGCATAAGCCGACCTTACCATGATCTTTATTCTTTTGATTCTGGAAGAGTGAAATGCCTTGACCTTATTAAAGACTTGGTAGTGTCCTTAGACCAAATCCCAGCCAAAAATGTACTTATGGATGTTTTAGTGGCTGATATTCCTCCTAGGTTTGCCATCTTGCTTTCAAGATCTTGGGGAGAAAAATTAAAGGGCACTCTGCAGCTTGACTTTTCATACGCCACTATCCCTATTTTTGGATAGCTCTGGAAACTTTATAGAGAAAAGAAGATGAAATTTATGACAACAGTAAGGAAAAGTTAATCAATCATCCTATATATGTTGTTCATACTGATCTTGACTCTTTCATTTTGTTTAGTGATATGGATTATGTTGATGATGAAAGATAGTTAGCATAAATTTCAGAAGTTCCAAACCTAATGGGCAACATACATGAAACTATCATAGCAGAAAGTAAAGAGGTTGGTGAGGAATGTAGACAACCTGTAAATCCTAATGAGGAGACTCAAAGAATAGTGCAGAAAATAGAAAGTTCTAAGCTAGCCATTCAAAATCCTAAAAATCAAGAAATTTAGTCTTCAGAAATTATTTTTCCAGATGTAGAAAATGGTCTTTGGACCATGGAGTTTGATGGTGCATCAGGAAGAGAAGGAGCAGGAATTCGTGTTGGATACATGGGCCATTACATCAGTCAAACAAAATCCCTGGGAATTGTTGGGTTGTGTTATATTTTTTCCACGAGTAGCCCACGTAGTTAACCAGGGGTTAGAGGGGGGGAGGTCACACGCAGTTTGAGGGGCACCCATAACCCCACTCTATGGGGTCTAGGGTAGCGCCCTGAAAAATTTTGGTTTTGGACACTATGTTAGGTTGGTCAGACCCACCCATGGTTTTGTGCATGATTTTCCCACATCTTTTTGGACGCGATGGTTTTCGGTCCATGGTTTTGGATGCGATGGTTTTTTGGTCCATGGTATTGGATGCTTTGGCATGTATAAATATGTATTGTAACATTGAAAGGAACATAAT
>APFE031422831.1:29671-52022 GCA_000404065.3 Pinus taeda
AAATCGAAGGCGACTAGAGTCATCTTTAGCTTTTTCTTGACTCTTAAAAATTGAAAAAGCAAGTTGTGTCAAAGTGTCATAAAATTTATTTTAATCAGAATAACATCATTATTCCCTCATTGGTCTTAGGTTGAGAAAATGAAGTCCACCAATCAAGGATTTCCCCTTGGGGGGAATCCTAGTCCCTTATCCTCTTGGGGGGGTGTTGGTGCACCCCATATGGCTACATTGTCCCTTCCAGGACTTACAATTGGCTTGCCAGTATGGCTTTTCTCAACCTCTATCATTCAAAACACTGTGATTCTTGAGCAATCAAATCAACAACCAGATGATACTAGAGTTACCCCCAACCTTCTACTTCATTTTTTTCTCCCTCTCCTTCTTCCTCTTCACTCAGTGAAGCTAGTAAAACTAAAAACCAAGTAACTAAGAAGAAGAAGAAAGCGAAGGAGAAGAAGAAGAAGAAGAAGCCAAAGGAAAAAGGGGGCAACCATACATCGTCCGGCGAGAATACACACACTGCACCATCCAAACCTAAATCTCCATGTACTATTTTCAAAGGAGACCAATATCATCGAGATTATCCTTGCATCCCATGGATCTAAGGGACTGGTCTCCCCGCTTGCACAATTGGGTGTCCTCAACCTCTGATGATCATGTTAAAAGTACACCGTCAACTAGTGAAAACGATGTTAGTGGACAAAAAGGAAGATCTAAATTTCCTTGTAGACTGTGTGAAGGTGATCATGCCCTCCACCATTGTCCCTTCCTATATGAAGCTAAAAGAGTCTTAGATAACCGTCCTGCTTCATCGCTACGGCTTCCTCCTAGATACAAGAAACTCTTTCCGAGTCCATTGCTAGTTGAAAATCTGACTAACACACCTTTGTTATTGGTCAAAGAACCTAGAATTGAAGATATAACCTCTGAGTCCACACCGGACCAAAGTCAACAGGTCAAGACAGTAGTCGACCCAGTCTTGTCTTCAGAAGGTCCACCTTTAGATGATACTGTCACCAAAGAGGATGAGGAAGACACTATTCAAATTGTTTTCATTAAAACATAATATGATGAACATGGGGGAAATCTACCCGTTCCTTTACTGCATGAAAGAAGTTCATCAGAGATTTATCTGACCGTTTATTCAGTCCCTTCTCCAAGTAATCTAGTCGTTTTCTTCGATTGGAATCTACTTGGTAGACCCCGCTTAGCATCTAATATACCATTCCAAATCATAATACAAGCTTACAGAATGATCATGGTTGGTATTATCATAGATGAAGGGGCTTCTGTGAATATCCTTTCCTCAACTGCTTGGAAAGCACTTGGTTCACCAGTGCTTTTGCCCGAGATTCGAAATCTGACAAGCTTCAACAAAGGAACCAGTCGACCATTAGGGATCCTTCCAAATTTGCCTATAACTTTGAGAAGGAAAACCGTTTATCTAAACGTGATGGTAGCCCAAGGGCCTCTAGATTACAATATACTCCTTGGGTGTGACTACATTTATAGCATGGGAGCTATTGTTTCCTCACTCTTTCAAGTGATGTGTTTTCTGCATGAAAGCAAAGTGGTCCACCTAGTTGACCAACTTTCATTCCCTAGTTGAAACATAGCTATTATTCAAATGCTGTCCCTAACTGGTCTTTTTGCACAAGGAATGTCTCATCAATCTCCAGTCCATCCACCTGATGAGCACGAGTGATTCGGTGAATGTAACTAAAACCAAGAGGCATGTGCCCTGGTCTGCTTCAGCAGAAAAACCCCAGATATAAGGTAGGTTTCTGTGTAGGAATATGACTAGTTTGACAATCCTCTCCATTTAGGAAAATAGATTAGTCTAGAAAAGGATTCCCCCCGTCAAAGGTTATGTTATTGGGACTGACAATAGTCACCTTTGTCCATTTCGATGGACATCGCCAAGGAAGTGTTTTTTCTGCTACACGGGTGGAACAATCTTGTTAATGAAAGAACTTATTTATGATATATTGAAGGCTTGTCATGATGGCCCTTGTGGAGGGCATTTTGCTGATAAAAGAACAACACATAAAATTCTCATATGGGGCTTATTGGCCCTCACTTTTCAAAGATGGAAAGAAATATGTCAGGGCCTGTGATCGCTGTTAGAGAATGGGTCAACCTAATCATAAAGATGAAATGCCACTAAACCCCCAGGTAATACTTGAACCCTTTGAAAGACGGGCTCTAGACTTTATAGGACCCATCAACCCTCCGTCCAATCAAAGAGTTTACATATTGGTTTGTACAGATTATATGACTAAATGGGTGGAAGCTAAGGCACTTATTAGAGCTAATGAAGAATCTGTTTTAAACTTTCTATTTGAAGAAATCTTTGTTAGATTTGGAGTGCCTAGAGAACTAGTCACAGATGGAGGACCTCCTTTCAATTCTCATGGTTTTAAAACTACCACTTCAGAAATATCATATTAATCATAAAATGACTACACCTTACCACCCCCAAGCCAATGGTCAGGTGGAAAGTAGAAATAAAGTCATAGAAGCCATTTTAACAAAAATAGTGAAGCAGAATAGAAAGGATTGGTTTCAAAGGCTACCTCAAGCATTATGGGCTCACAAAAGTACCTGGAGGAACAATACATGTTTTTCACCTTATGAATTGGTTTATGGTAAAAGTGTTGTTTTTGCTGTGGAATTTGAAATTAAAACCTTAAGAACTACTTTAGTTGTTAACCTTGATTTGACTGATGCACAAACAGCTAGGTTGCAACAGCTTCAGGAATTAGATGAAAAGAGGTTGGATGCCATCCATCAAACAACTATGATTCAACAACAAAGAACCAGGTGGCATGATAAAACTATTAAGCATAAGCAGTTCCAAAAAGGTAATTGAGATTTATTATATGATTCCTGGTTTGAAAATTTTCAAGGAAAATTACGAACAAGGTGGCTAGGACCTTATGAGATAGATATTGTTTTCCCCAATGGAACAGTAAGGCTCCTAACAATTGATGATTCTAGAACACCATTGCTAGTGAATGGGTATCGACTCTATTTGTACTAGCAACCTATTTCTAAAGAGGATTTTAAGGCCACTTGCATGGCAGATTCACATTATATCTTTTTGAGGGAGCCTGCTACCCCTCATCGCATTTAATTTTTGCATTATATGTTTTTTATTAGATTAGATTTCTTAACTAATAATCCCTGTCAAGGGTCACCATGTTACAATTTATTATTTTGCAGGTCTCAGATTGGGAGGCTGGTTGAAAAGAACAATTGTACTGCAAGCAGGATCAAGTTTCATTTTGGTAAAACATTGTCATCTCACTTCAATTCACAACTCATTCCCCCACATTACCTTTCAGCAACATTTTCCTATTTTTCTTTACAACAACATCTCTTTTTCCCATCGTTGAAACACCAACTTCTCCCATTTTTCCCGTTGCTAAAACACCAACTTTTCCCACTTTTCCCCGTTGCTGAAACACCAATTTTCCATTGCTGAAACACCAACCTTTTCCATCTTTCCTTAAAACACCAATTCTTCCCATTTTTGTTCCCGTAATTGAAGCATCAATTCCTCTCAAAAGGATGGATACATATTACTTTCCATTGTGAGAATTATCTATTGATCCTTATAATTTTGTTCTTTCACCACCTCCTCCTATGTTTATAAAAGCCTCTCATGTAAATACCCCCATATTTCAAGACCCTTATTCATAACTATTGGTGATCTATTAGTGACGACATTATATTTTTAGCATATCAATCGAAGGTAAACATGAGGTATGCATTTTTTATGTGTAAATATAAAAATATAGTTAATGAGAAGATTGTGACATGATTACCGCAATTGCCGTACATTCAAACTTATCATTTTAGCCGCAGTTGGGGGGGGAATACCAAAATTTTGTAATCATTTCACGATACGCCAATCACCGTCGTTTTTTTACCACGATCATGTCTTGTCACCCCATCTCTATCCTATTATGTCACAACCTCATTTGCAAAATTTAGTCTGTTTCGGCTGTGGTAACTCAGCTATGTACTGTGCATTTTAATGAAAGTAGTAACTATGGGAGGTTCTGTTATTCGAAATGAACTCGGATCAGGAGCTCTGTTGGAACTACAACTAGAAGTATAACAGATTTTTCAGCATGCAGGCTGGGTAGATTATTTTTGGAGGCTCCAAGAATTTGATCCTCAGCAAGTCCTTGAATTCGCACGTAATCTACAGGAAGGCTACTCTACTGTTCGAGGAGTTCAAATTTCAGTATTAGAGGATGATATAGCATAGGTTTTAGGTTTACCAGCCAATGACATTCGATGGTTCAGCCGTAAACACATAATTTTGAATGCACAACAGGACTTTCTTTTACCAGGAGAGCAGGTCGAGCCTAAAGGCAGGGGTGTTGCACTTCATTCATTACCACCTCCATGACCGATCATTGCACAATTTTTCAAGCACTACCTCACCTGTGAAGGACATTACCAGGTAGTTTATCAACATGATTTTGTGTTGTTAAATCATTTGAGACATGGTCGTCTTCTAAATATGCCATACTATCTGCTTGGGTTTTTGAAGAATATGTCACATTATTCCATGAATGCGAGGTACCCACTCCTTTACCTCACTCACCATCGTCTTGTCCAGCTTTTAATTCAGAAGGGTTTTTCCCAACAGAATCCCCCTCCCCTTAACAACCCACTCCCACAACCCCAAGAAGCTGCTGAAATTCCCCAAGCAGTAGCCGAAAATCCTCAAGAAGCTGTTGAAATTCCCCAAGGAGCAGCTGAAAATCTTCAAGAAACTACTGAATTTCCTCAAGCAGCAGCCGGAACTCCCCAAATAGATGCTAAAAATTCTTAACAAACCCCTGGAATCCCTTAGCAAACTGAAAATCTTTCTGCACAACAACTAGGGAGCATCTTTGATTCCCCAGAAATTCCACCACCCGCAACAGTCGATCCAATTCAAACCTCCACTGCATCGACCACACCCCATAATTTAGCTGAATCATCCACTCCCACTGTCCATATCCCTAGTGATGATTTAGATGAAAACATTCCCATTTCCAAGCTAAAAAGGAAAAGGCAAGAAAAAGCTACACCCCTACCAAAAAGACGAACAAGGGCCTCAACTAAAGAAGCTACTACTACTGATGACCCTCCTTCTCTAAAGAAAACTACTCATAAAAGAAAAACCACTGTTCTTCCTACCTTTTTACCTCGAAAATGAACAAGGACATCTTCTAAAGCAGCAACTGAGACCAGCACCCTAAAGTCTCCACCTATTATCCTAAAACCCCATACCCCACCACAGTCCCAAGGCCCTGGATCTTTACCAAACTCACCCTCGGGTATCGAAATGCAAAATGCCCAGGATTTTGTGACATCATTCCTTTCAGAAGACGCAGTTGCCACACAAGAACCAGTTACTGATCCATCAAAATTAGATACCCAAGATGATGTATAGCATGTATCTTCCCCACAAGAACCAGCTACTGACTCAGCAGGTGCTACACAAGAACCACCTATTGATGAACAAAAAACAGATGACCAACATGTAGCTGCCCCACAAGAACCAGCTACTAACTCAGCAAGTGCTACACAAGAACCACCTGCTGATGAACATAAAATATATGACCTAGATGTAGCTGTCCCATAAGAACCAGCTACTGGCTCAACAGTTGCTACACAAGAACCACTTGCTGATGACCATGACTAGGATGTAGCTGCCTCACAAGAACCAGCTACTGATTCAGTAAGTGCTACAAAAGAACCACCTGCTGATAATCATAAAATAGATAACGAGGATATTGCACAAACTGTAGTTGTTACACAAGAACCAGCTACTTAGTCAGAAGTTGCCACATGGGAATTATTTGCTGATATGCAAAATTTTGATGCTCAGAATGATATAGGCTTTACAGAATCAGCTGATGATTCAGCAGACGTCACACAAAAACCAGCTACAGAGACTGCGACTGCTACACAAGGCCCAGTCACCTTGGCTTCCCTTCTACAAGGAAACGAGTTTCTGAAATCAGAGCTCGAGGTTTATAAGCAGGAATTAATAATGGCAAGGGAAGCCTATGGAAGAGAGCTTAATCTGTATACTTTAGCTCATGCAACATCTGTAGCCAAGAAAAGTGTAGAGAAATATCGATATAATGAATACATGTGCAGCCAATGTGGTAATATTTACCATCAAGCTGGTTATAAGATAGTCGAAGTCCCATTGCCTGTAGCCACTCCTGCATCTACTTCTGTTATAATTAAAAAGGAACACCCTGCTGTTACACAAGAACCAGCAAGGCCTTGAAAGATTTTTGAAAAAGAAATGAAACCACAAGTATCTCGACCTACTCTGGTTGTTAAAGCTGAAAGCCCTGTTCCAAGACCTACAAAGATTACGTTTACTCAGACTGAACCTCGAACTACAAAGGCTGTCTTCACTCAGACCTTAAGAACTCAAGCACAGATGGATATATGGAAGAAGGAGTATGTTATGTCTCAAGAAAATATATTTTAGGAACACAAATTATCATGGCAGAATCATATATATGCAAATTGGGAAGTTTTGGAACAGTCTCGTGCGCAGCACAAGGAAAATAAAAAGTTAAAAAGTAGATTGTCTCTCATCTTTGATCTGGTTCAAAGACTACTGGCCACCAGGAAACCATGTTTTGATTTTTCTGTGTTTCTAGCAGAATGCCTAGCATTCTTCCAACCAAAAGAAATCAGAGATGGATGACCTCATGAGGTATCTACACCTCAACAGTTTATTGAAACTTTCATAGAGGCATCACTCAGTGAACAAAATTTACTTTGTGAACTCTACCTCCATAATGAAGCCATGCCTGAGGATAGAAAGCTTAATATGATCCCTCTGGTTGGTGATAATTAGAGCCTTTGTTTCTTTCCTAGCCAATCAGCTCACCTGGAAAAATGGCTTCCCTTCAACAACACAATGAAGAAAATCGCCTTCTGTGGATTCGATCTGAGAACCAGGAATGACCAAGCACATCAGAGAATTATAGGCAGCAGTCTTAAAGGATTGCCAACATTATGTTAAAAATAAGGGAGCTCTTGCCTTACACTGATCCAGGTGGATATTGGTGGCCACCTGCTAGTTCCACTTGGATCCCCTCTAGTGCTTATTTTAGTTTTTTCAGTTTCCTTAATTATAGCACAATTTACTATTTTTAGCGGTTTTTCGGGTCCTAAACTTCTGGAGCCGTTTTGAGGCCCTAAACGACGTTTTTCCAACGATTTTTTCTGTCAAAAAATCATGTTTTCCATCATAATCCTCGAAGATATCTTTCCAATGGGCTATCATGCACGTCAAACAGATATAGTACGACCAGTTCGCAACCCTCAGAAGTTGATGTACCAACTTACCCAAAAACGGGGCCCACAATTTGGCGTTTCATCTTCTAGGGTTAGGTTTTGGAATGTCAAGGGTTTTCCATTGTTTCTCAATAATAAATAGGCCTTCAAGCCTCATTGTAAGACAGTTTATAATAGTTCAGAGGCATGTAGCCGCCACATCTCTTCCCAGAGATAAGCTACCATCGCCCTAGCTGGTTTATTTCTATTTCCGGTTGTAAGCATATTTCAGTATTTTACAGTAATGAAATGAAGTATTATTTCCGCTACATATCTATCTATCTTTATGGTTATCTCTGTATTTTATTGTGTTCCTATTTAAGTCTGGATCAGTGGTATCAGAGCGGTCTGCTTTTTCTCTGTTTTTCTTTACATGTCCCCAACGAGGTCGAGATATAAGGAGTTAGGGCTTGAATGGTCGAACCTTTGCAAGACCAACCTCGCAAATCTCGACAACATCCCATGGCGGATGAGAAGAAAGATAGGGGGGCAGGAGATCCTATCAAAATCTTGCTCGAAGAAGCGCTCGAGCGGCAAAGGAACGTGATGATGGATAATTTTGCACATATCCTTCAGCGGCTACCCAGAGGCGACGCATCAGCTTCCAACAGCTACTCTGGAAACGCCACACGTTTAAGGTACAAGTTAATTTTGAAATTCCCATCTTCGAGGGTCAAATAGACGCAAATGCCGTAGATAAATGGTTAAATCTGCTAGATGGGTATTTTTCTGTTCATGAATTTTCAAGTCGAGAAAAGATTGTTTTCACTCTTCTCAAAGTAGCCCCACACATCAAGGACTGGTGGGAAACCTACTGCGAGCAAAAGGATGAAAGTATAGGCTCACTGTTTTCAGCCACACCCACTTGGAATGACTTCCGGGATGCCATCAAGGAGCAGTACTACCCTATCAAAAGCTATGAGGACAATACATCAAATGGACCACACTGCGGCAGAGACGAGACCAAGATGTGCCGGAGTTCACAAACATTTTGCATACCCTTCGCACACAATTGGGTATCAAAGATTTTGAGCTGCATCTGGTACTCAAATACCGTGGCTACCTACACAGATACATCCAGGAAGAGATGGAGTTATTGAACATCTCCTCACTCGGCACAACATACCGATACGCTGTCAAAATCGAGCAAAAGTTCAAACAGAAGAAGCGAGACTTTGCATCTGCAAATCCAAAACCCAAAGGACAAAACCAAGGCGGGGTGACCCAAGACAACCCCTCGAAGCTGCAAGAAAAGAAAAACACCACGAAGCTGAAGAAGGACACAGGAAAGTGGTGTGAGTTTCACAAGAGTCCCACTCATAACACAAGTGAGTGTCGGACCAAGCAGTCACTGGTGGCCGAGTTGAAGGCTTCCGAATCAGATACATGTTCCGACCCTGAGCCAGAACCCGACAAGGAGAATGGAAAAGGGAAGCTGATCATTGATGAGGATCCCAGCGCCACTGTTGCCACTGCCAAGATCCAGAAGAATGAGCCCTAAGAGCCAGAGGAGGGGGAACGTCTTTTCCACTCACAGATGTGGGTGAAGGGTTCGCCGCTGCATATCATTGTCGACAGTGGCAGCCAAAAGAACCTTATTTTAGCAGAGGTCGTGAAGCGGTTGGGGCTACCGACTACACCACACCCGCAGCCGTATAGTATCGGGTGGCTTCATGAAGGATGAGATCTCAAAGTTCGCCAACAGTGCCGCCTTCCCTACAGCATCAAACCATTCACAGACAAGGTATTGTGTGATGTTACACCTCTGGATGTTTGTGATGTACTATTAGGCCAGTGATACTTGTGGAGGCGACATGCTGTGTATGAGTCAAGGCCTCGTCCTGTCATTATTTCTTTGGATAATTCATTATACAGGATACCGGAGGTAGCCCCACCTACCGCCGCCTCTTTAATCATTGCTAAGAAAGGCAGCAAGCTCATATCACAGACTAGGAAATTTATTTCCTGTCTCGTTCACCCCCAAAGTAAGGGGAAGATCGATGCTACATCCATGACCCCCGCAAAGGGTTCCTCCACGCAGCAGCAGCAGCAAAGGGATACGGTCATGACAGAACACAGGAACAACTTCTCCTCACGCACAGGGGTACCACACAAGTTTCAGGTGGGCAATAAAGTCTGGTTGCATCGGCAGAAAGAACGCCTTACCAGAACCTGTCAGAAGCTCAGACCACTCCGACATGGTCCTTACACCAGTACCAAGGCTACGGGAAACAATTCTTTGGTGCACATCATTCCTCCATCCCTTCGCCTACACCAAGTGTTCAATGTGGACCGTCGTCGACCATGCTTCCCACCATTACTGGACACATCAGACAGTGCAGAACAAGTTCAGCAGATGGAGGATCTCAACGCAATGGGGACCATTGCTTCCTAAGGGGGGAGGAATGATCCAGGTGGATATTGGTGGCCACCTGCCAAGTCCATCTGGACCCCCATCATTGTCTCTTTCAGCATTTTCAGTTTTCCTTAATTGTAGCACAACTTACTATTTTTAGCAGTTTTTCGGGTCCTGAACTTCCGGAGCCGTTTTGAGGCCCTAAACGACGTTTTTTTGGATCCCAGGGGCAACACGGGTCCATGGAACATGGATCGGTGTTGCTGTTCCAACAATGATAGTGCTCGAATAGATCTTTCTAATGAGCTATTGTACGCGTCAAACGGAGATCATATGCTAAAGTTACGACCCCGGGAAGTTGATGTACCAACTTACCCCAAACGGGGCCCACAGTTTGGCGTTTCATCTCCTAGGGTTAGGTTTTGGAAGGTTAAGGGTTTTTCATTGTTTCTCAACAATAAATAGGCCTTCGAGCCTCATTGTAAGTCAGTTCAGAGGCATGTAGCCCACACATCTCTTCTCAGAGATAGCTACCATCGCCCTAGCTAGTTTATTTCCATTTCTGATTGTAAGCATATTTCAGTATTTTCCATTAATGAAATGAAGTATTATTTCCGCTGCATATTTGTGTATATGGTTATCTCTGTAATTTGTTGCGTTCCTGTTTAAATCCGGATCAAGTGTGCCCTAGGGTGAGTATTTTTTAACTGAACTATATCGTCAATCCTACATGCAACGATAATTTTAATGCAAGATTGACATTGACTTTCCTTCCTTCCAAACCTATAATATTGGAAAAATGACATGATTATGAAATGCTAGGAGTACCAATGAGAAATAGAGGCATGGAACACAATAAAATACAACTAGAGCTTCAACCTTCCCTTCGTTATTTCCATCACTCCATCCTCTATCAGGATATTCTATTGCCTCCCCATTAGTCACCATAGTCATTTCTTGAGTGCTTCTATACTCATAATTTAGAACAAATTCTCCATCACTAGACTCCCATGTAATGAAGGTTATCATTACAATGCCTTCCAATGAACTAAGCAAATTACCATGTAGGTGGGTGTAGGCTAGGCCATGCATAAAACAATTTGATGTGTGGCCTACCACCCATATTAAATAGATGCCCATCATGACAATGCAAGGAGGTTTCCCAACTAGATGTGCACCCACAATGGGGAGTTTTTCCATTTCTGAAATTTCTTTGCATATGGTTCTTAGTGCATCAAGAAGAGGATGAAGCCAATATTTTTTGCAATGCATCTTCTTTATAGTGCAGACCTTTGTTGGCTAATTTATCTTCCAACTTATTTCCAATTTTTTTTATATGTGATAGTATACGGGCTACTATTACTTTTAAGAGGACATTAATTCTAATTAAGCCTGCCATTAGTTTCTAGTTATTAGATACCTTTGGGGTGTTGGATCCATTTTTTAGTTTCTTTTTATCATTAGGACAATAGTTCTAGAACCCCCTTTAATTACAATTCTTGATAAACAGTAAGTTTGGCTATTATTGGGCCTTGATCCATGGATGAGATTTCTACCACAATATTAGTGTCAGTGCCTAGATTTCCCACATAAATGTGAATAATTTATCCATTATCATCTCTTAATACCCCTCCAAAACTCGCAAGGGAAAGATTACCCCTAAAGGCCCTGTCAAATTTTTATTTAAGAAGCTAGCATGAGGTGATTGCCACATTATAAATTCTAGGAAATGTTTCCATGCTCTATTCACTATATCACTTAGAAAAGGTCCAAAGTTCAATTCTTCAAGTGTTGAATGAATATTGGTTCTATTCAAGTTTGATTGATTGAAAATTATGACCAATCCATCCTATTCCTAATGAAAATCTATAATTGTTAAGTAGATGCTCAACCATTTCTATGCTTTCCCAATGGAGGCTACATCTAGCTATACCTTGAAAACCCTTTTTTTTGCAGATTTCTCAGGCTAATTTTCTATTTCACGGGAGAAACCAAAGGAAGACGGTTAGGTTGGGCTAGAGTTTGGATTCCCATAGCTTTTTCCATTTACTTTTGTTGTGACGCCCTTTTCTACCAACTAGTAATATGTAAGCCTCCTTTGAGATGAAAGATCCTTTAGTCCAATGCCCATATCTGAGGATATATTTCCTAGATTGGATTTTAATTCTTTTCTTTTTTAGTTAATTTGTTATGGATTCCTATGTTTATAGGCCTATGTTCATTGGCCAGTGTGTGGACTTCTCCCATTTCCTCCATTTTTGTTGAGATTAAGTTTGTGTCTAATGATGTTGGATCAATACTACATATTGTGATATCAAACAACATTTTAACTCGTTCAACTCTTCTTTTTCCAACTTGGGCCATTAATAATAGGAATCCTCCCAAAAGAGGGCTAAATTCCTATCCCTAATTTCCCAAAAAGTTGTGAGATTGAATCGGGTGTTTATTCTTATAGGTTGAATTCCAAAGATGTGGTCACTTAATTCCACCCCCCATCCAAATTAGAAAATTGTCGTCTATTCTTGGCATGCATTTTTGCTTCTATACTTTTATTCCTAAAGCTTTTGGGTTTTTAAGCCATAACAACCAAGTTTTGGCTCCTAGTGATTGAATAAGGATTTTAGTGTCTTTCGGGGAAACCCTTATTCTGATTATTGATTATCAAAATCTTCTTACATGGCTGCTCGAGCCCACATCTCTATTGTCACGCGGAATGAGTTGATCTTGGAGACAAGACAGACCTTCCTAGAATCTAAAGAAGACCTAATGACAAACACACCAACCAGACACTATCTTTCTCTAAATGTGCTTTATAAATAATGGCAAACAAATGTGTTTAAGGCCTACCTCATGTCCAACACAAGTTTGGAGATGCCTTCGCTCCTTTGATCCAAGTAAGTTCCTTCGTCACAAACCTGCAAACACAAACAAGGCAAACGATTAAATAGCACCTGAATAACCAGTATTATAAAACATATTTAACATGAAAGTCAAGGAGTCCATGAAACAAATAACATGAGATACTTGTTGAGAAAAATGAGCTTGACTGTATTAATTCAAAAGGAGAAGAACCTTACAACCTTTGCCTTGACGCTATACAAGCTCCTCCCAGGGTCCAACAAGAAGTCTCCTCTACTTTGATAAGCTTCACTCACTCCCCAATGAGGCTAAAAGGTATGTGATCTCTCCTCTTAAGCTCAAGTAGGAAGTCTTCATTTCACTAGCATTTACCCTCAAAAGTTCAGCTTTTAACCTCTCTGGCCACTGACTCAATGCCTCAATTTATAGTGCAATGGAGATCAGTTACCAGCTCCTCCTTCAAAGGGATAGAGTCCTCCTTCAAAGGGATAGCTCCTCTCAACAAGGGATTAGTTCCTCCTCGCATGGGATGCATGAACCACTTGGAGTGAACAATCCACATAACAAATGCTTCTAGAAAACTCTAGAATTAACGCAAGATGAGTTTTTTAAGATAAAGATTGTGCCTTTTGACTTTTACAGGGGTATGCACCCTCCCCTTTACATACAGAGCGTATAAGTACGCAGATATCCTGAACAGAAGGTGCGGGCCCGCAGGCAAAAGTGAGAGACAGTGCGGAACCAGAGTTACATTGCTTTTTTGATGTCTTTCTCTCATTTCTAAAGCTTGTTTTGAAGAGCTAAGGTTTGAGAATTGCTTAGGAAGATGGTATAGGTGGTGATAAACCCATACCGACTGCAAATAATCAAGATGACGATATTTTTGTGTAACAGATTGCCCCCTAAAGTGCGAAGTCTGTAGTATATGAGGATTTTTTCATTTATCATATAGGAAGAGTGAAGTGCTTTATCATTTCGACGATCATCTTGCGGAGAGCCTGGTTGGAACCTGTAAAAACATTCAATGAAAAATATATATATGAGATCATATCATCGCCGAGGTAGGCATTCCCATACTTAGATAAAAATTGACTAAGAGACTGAAAAGTGACTAGAAGACTAACTACTGCTCTGATATAGGAATGATCTCATAACACATCATAAGTACAGACACATGTGGACACAGTATGGACGTAGCCATCTGTTTATGAATAGTCCATAATATAATGAATACAAAATTCCTTGCAACCTGGATGGTGGAAACTAGATCTGGGGTCTTCATTTCTACGTCCCGAAACAGTACGATTCTATCCATGCAATTGAATGTGTCGAAGTCGAACATGGTAGAAACCGCTTGATTACCAGTCAATGATGTAAACTGTTAACAAGCATGAGAGAAACCACCAATAATGACAATGATTCTCAAAGTACTCAGCACAATCCATGAAATGCGATAGGATGTGTTGATGTCGAACATGTCATGGAATCCTTTGATCGAATGTCAATGATGTAAAATGTCGTCAAAGGCGAGAAACCTGCCATTGAGGCATGCAGATCTTAAGTTATTGACGATTCCTAGATCATCTTTCTAGATAATGAGCTGAATTCGATAGAAAGCGATCCGTCGTAGGTGAGCCCACAACACGAAATCATAGATCAAGGTGAAGAAATTTAGTTGCAAGGACTGACTCAGGGATGGTCAAGATGGATGACAGACATTTTGCAGATGAATGGCTTATTTGCACTAAGCTCTTGAACACATAACGACACGACAGATGGTTTGGTGATGATTGACCCAAAGTTAATACCCAAAAACCGGCTGAAGACTTCAATATGGTTTGATCAAATGTTAGGTAAAGGATTTCCCAACCCAGGTGAATGAAAGTGTCATGTTCAAGAGTGGTTATAAAGTATGACAAACAGACTCATTCTTCTCTCTTTTCCCCCACCATTTTTGGCAAGTACCTCTTTATTTTTTACAAGCTTTGAGGAGGATAACAAATGCTTGATTATAAGCTCATCCTTCGGATGAGTCCAACTTAGTTTTGATTCGAACCCTAAGAAGGAGTGGTCCGTTCCTGTTTGTAATAGAACAGGTCCTTTACTGTGAAATTTTAACGAGTCCAATATAGGAGAAACTCGGCGTTTTTAGAGAGTCTGAAAAAACTTAAGAAGACTCCAGGGTTTGATTTTTTCGTAAATTTGTGTCTCCCAAGCCCGAAAAAGTATAAAATAATACTTGAGAGAACCGCTTGATCTTTTACGACCAAGGAGTATTGTTCGTCATTAGTGTCTTTGATCCGAAAACGTAAAAAAGTGACCAAGGACACATCGTTTTATAACCAATATCGAATTTGAAACGATAAAAATCCAGCGATCTTTTTATGTTTTTACGGTCGAAACAGAGCTGGAAATCGACCATCTTTTAATTCCGTTTTAACGAGTTTAAAAGAAAAACTCGGCAATCTTTTCATGTTTTAGGAGTCAGAAAAGGGCTTAAAAGGTGACTCTGGTTGAAAATGATAGATTTTGCCTGAATAATCCTGTTATCTTGCACAAAAACACAAACATTACTCATACCTGTTTGAAAGAGATAAAAATGTCGCAATAATACCTTTTTAAAGTGAAACATAAACAAATTTTCATTTATTTACTCAAAAAACCTATAAAAAGGGGATTTTACCATTCATTTTTACCATTTGTGATTTGGGTGAGGAAATAGTGCTTTTGCTCTGAAAACTTCCCAAGAGGATTGCGGAAAATTCAACCGTCGGAATCGGACGCCGTCTTCACCAGGTAATCCACATCATCCTTCTCTTGTTTTTTAACCGTTTCATTTTTTCGTTTAGTCTTTTATTTCGTTTTTTAGGAGGGTTTTTGGGCGAAAAACCCGCGCTCGGGGTACGCAGGCTCACCACTGTGAACCTGCGGACCTCGACATTTTCTCCATTGGGAAAGAGCTCGGGGTCCGCACCTTCCATGTGGACAAAGTGCGGTCCCACGCACTGTGTCCAACAGGAAGGGTGCGGGCCCCGCCGCGAGGTTTTTTAACCCAGAAACTCTAAAAAATAGACCAAAGAAAAAACTTTCTAGCATTCTAATTGCTCTTTTGGCTTGATGTCGGTAGTACACCATGCTAGATTGGCGTGAACGAGAGCACGAGGATGTGGATGCTGCCACATGGAATCATCAACCTTCGCTTGATGCTTTGAGGGTGTGCGGACTGTACAAATACTGGGCCATTCCTGGCATGAGGGCTCAGGTGGATTTTTTGCAGTGGATGGTTGGTAGATGGAACGTCCAGGACTAGTGTTTCTTCATTGGTGGCCACCAGCTCGAGATTGAGTCGACGGATATATACTTTTTGACTAGTTTGTCTAAGAGAGGCGTTGACTTGACCCTGTTCGGGGCTAGGGCCGGTGGCCAATCCGTCGATAGCCTTCGATTAGAGTACTGCGACCTCCAGATTAGAGACAAAGGGATAGACATAAAGACCATATCCCTTCTTGAGCTCAAGGTGATTGCATTCACTGTTATTAGAATTTGCGGGGCTGTTGCATTACATATTGCCACTGGATCCTAAATGCATATGGCAGTCGATTGCTTTCAAGGCACCGTCTTCAATTGGTGTGATGCTGTGTTGGCCAATGTGAAGGGCCAATTAACCAAGGCCAAGAACGGACGACTGAAGACTTTTGGTTATGGAGCTTTAGTCATGAGCTTTGGCCTATAGAGGATTCCTATGCTCATCCCACAGCACCTTACAGTTGGAGTTGGGCATCCCCGAGACCCTAGACTGATGCGATGGGTCGCAGTCATGGCCCATCATCCTGACGAGGGGACCGAGGTCATCCGGTTCAAACCTGAGTTTTTCCAATGGTTGGAGCATCACGTTTTTTCTATCCAAGATTTTCCTTATGCTAGGATTGACTTTCGTGGAGATCCAGACATGGCTCTTCCTCTAGGAGAGTAGTGGGACGACTCAAGTAATCATTTTCAACACTTTCCTAATGTTAATTTTTTATTATTTTTTATATTGTCTCAAAACTGATAGTAATAATTTTAAAATGCAGATGTGGGTCCACAGCGACCAACCGCTCTCTGGCCTTTCGAGAGAAAGCAACCAGTTTGCACCAGCTCCAGCCCCACAGGACGAATCAGCAGAGACCTTGGCCGAGTTGGAGAGTCACCTAGAGCGCTTGACAGGGGACATTCCCGAGACTAGCATAGATGACATCCCTCGTCGGCTTTAGCGCTATGTGATTGGAGTCCCCGGACCTTTTAGGAGGTTCCTTTGTAATGTGGTCCGTGCAGTGGTTTCATATCGATATCATCACCAGTGATGGGATGATCGCTTATTGTAGTCACATATGACATTTTTCTTTTTTGTACCTATCACTTTTGCCGATCATAAGGTGTTTTTCAACCTATGGTCGAGGACGATGTATTTTTTGACAAACTCCTATATATATATGATATTGTTATTACTATCTTGTCTTGTTAAACATGTTATGGAATGTTTTTAAATTTACTTGTATGATTATCGCACATGTCTACTTAACACTTGAGAAGCAATTGCATCTGCTAATGTATTTAAAGATCTTGGAATATGTTGATATTCAATATAATCAAATTCACGTTCCAAGAGACGCACTCTCAAAAATAATCTTAATAAAACTGGATTTCTAATGGCATTTACTCTATTAAGCTGTAATACAACGAGTTCAGAATCTAACCTCACTATCAAACTCCGAATCCCAAATGAAATAGATTCAGATAATAACTCCACCACTGCACTATACTCTGTAATGTTGTTTGTTGTTTGACCGAGGCTTACCGCATGCATAGATACCAACTCGTCAGAGGGCGAATAGATAACCCAAGCTGCGGAAGGAATGTTCCGTGTACTACGACAAGCGCCATCAGCAAAACCAATATAGGTTTAAGGAGGCGTCGACATCTGCGACATCAAATGTAAAACCAAAATAAGCAGGAATAACGATGGAAAACTTAATCTCTAAGCTAAGCACACTTTTAATCTAAAACAAACCAGCTAGAAGAAAAACTATCCTAACTAAAAAATCTCCACACTCGCTTTAAGCATAATATCGTTTCAGGTAAAGACCATTTCTGGGGTGACCTAAAGAGGCCCCGTCAAAGTCTAGCAATTCATAGGCCCCTTTTGCTAGCTTTCTCTTGACAACAAAAGGACCATGCCACATAGGCACGAATTTTCCAGCGCCTAATTTATCATTTGCTTGATCGTACAAAAGGACTAAATCTCCTTCCAAAAAATTTCGAGGGGTTACATTTCGGTCATACTGAGCCTTAATACGTTTGGCATGAGATTCGATTGCTAATGCAGCATCGCGACGATTCTCATCTAGCTGAGCTAAGTATAATAAACGTCTTTCCTCTTCGGAAGTAGCTCGAAGTAACTCGATGGCCATTCACAACGACGGGATTTCGCATTCAATAGGTAACACAGCTTCCAAACCATAAACTAGTTGGAAAGGAGTGAACGCTGTTGATGTTTTGACTGAGGTTTGGTATGCCCACAGCGCTGAAAATAACATGCTGTGCCAGTTCAACCGATGAATCCCAATGATTCGTCAGATCATGATGACTAAGACTTTGTTGATGGCTTCAACCAGACCATTAGCTTGTGGATAATAAGGAGTTGAACTCTCATGACGCAAGCCAAGCTGGTCTGTAAGTTCTGTCATCATAACATTTCGAAAATGATGCCCATGGTCAGTGATAATCGCTTGTGGAACACCAAACCTAGCAATTATATGATTGAATACGAAAATTGCAGCTGTTTTTCCGTCTTCCTCAAATGTAGGCATCACCTCGGCTCACTTAGTAAAGTAATCTACCGCGAGGATAATGTGCGCATGCCCCCCGGCCGACTGAGGGTTACATGTAATATAATCGATACCCCATTTGGAAAAAGGTCCAATGGCAATTATAGGGTGAAGAGGAGCAGGTGGAGCGCGCATCTTTCGATCAAAAATTTGACAATTGTGGCATTTTTCGGACCGTAGTAATACAATCTTTAAACAAAGATGGCCAGAAATAGCCAGCGCACAATATCTTTTGGGTAGTGGCATACCCAGACATATGACCGCCACACGCTCCAGAGTGACAGTCATTTAGGACCCTTTCGGCTTCTTCATGAGTCAAACAACCTCGAAAAATAGAGTCTGCCCCCAGGCGATAAAGAGTATCTCCAATGATTTTGAATCGCTGGGATTGGAAAAGGACTTTCTGACGATCAGATCATGAAAGATCGGGCCGAAAGGTTTGGGTTTGGAGATAAGTGATGATATCTCCATACCACGGATCTAAAGTGCTGATCAGAAACAAGGATTCGTCCGCAATGGGCTCCTCCGCCACAGTTTCTGAATCAACACGAGGGAAGTCACACATAAGTTCCGTGAAAACTAAAGATTTCTTTGACTTGGACTTTTCAAATTCCAAATCAAACTCCTGCAAAATGACAATCCATTTGGAGTGCTTGCCCCCCAACAATTGTTTGGTCAAAATATAGATCATGGGGTTGCAATCTGAAATGACTGTAGTTTTGCGTAATAAGATGTAATGACGAAATCGTTGCACAACTTGAACAGCTGCCAATGCCAATTTCTCCACATGTGAGTATTTTAGCTCAGTTGGGTTCAACTTGTGACTAAGGTAATATATCACATGTTCCGTACCGAATTCATCTTCGTGAACTAACACCATTCCAATGGTGGAATAGGAAGCGGCGAGATACAAGTAGTAGTCTTGGTTTTAGTTGGGAGGATGCAACAGCGGGGCATGGGTCAACACATGTTTTAACGCATCAAAATATTTCTGAGCTATCTCATCCCAAAAGAATGAAGCATTTTGTTTCAACAACCGGGTAAAACCCTTTGTAATCTTGGCGTAGTTAGGGATAAATCGACATAAAAAGTTTGCTTTCCCTTGCAAACTTTGGATTTGGCGAAGACTCGAAGGAGGAGGCAATTTGATGATAGCTTCGACCTTCGAAGGATCGGCACGAATGCCAGCTTTTGAAACTACAAATCCCAGTAATCGACCCGTTTCGATGCAAAACACTCACTTGTGGGGATTCAACCGAATTCGATAATGCCTACACCTCATGAAAATTGCTCGTAAATGGACAAGGTGATCAACTCTATGTAAGGAATGAGCAGGCAAGTCATCAAGATAAGGTTGCACAATGTGTTTTATATCATGAAAAGCGTAAGACATAGGCCGTTGAAAAGTTGCACCGGCATTCTTAAGGCCAAAAGGTAATTTGCAATAAGCAAATGTTGCCCATGGAAAAATGAATGCCGTTTTTGGTTGATCGGCAGGCAGAATATTGATTTGATTGTAGCCCGAAAAGCCATCGATAAAGGATAAAATTTCACTATGGCACAATCATCAATAATATGATCGATATAGGGTGTAGGGTAATTGTCTTTTGGACATGCTTGATTAATATCCCTATAGTTGATACAGATTCTTATTGTCCCTTGCTTTTTGTTCAAAGGAACAATATTTGATACCCAGTCCGTTAACGGGATTGGATAAATGAAACCTGCTTTCAACAGTTTTTCAACTTCTGCTTTAATCGCAGCAGCTTTTCTTGGGTGAATCTGACGCAAATGTTGCTGAATGGGTTTAGCGTCTGGGTAGGTTTTGATTTCATGAATTACGATTGTTGGATCGATTCCTGGCATTTCCTCATAGTACCAGGCAAACACGTCGCGGAATTCTTGAAATAGGGCCTTGTATGTTTTGATTTCATCGTCCGTACAAGAGGCACCTATATGAATGTTTTCAATAATTCCAGGCTTCACTGAAATGTCAAGGGGAATAGTTTTAGAAATATTTCCCAAATTTAACTCAGAGTCAGGATGTTTCACTGGATTCTGAGCGTCCTTAACAAATTCAATTGTAAAGATTGATGAAAAATCATTTTCAAAACGATCGCTCTCGGGTAGAAACGAAGATCTGTGATGTAGATCTTCCCATGGTAACTGATCGACACATAGAATTTCACATATTTTCTCATCTAATTGAGCAAGTTCGGAAATCGTTTCTAAGTCCGAGGTTGATGTTGAAAATGAGTCTTCATGGACTTCGTTCATTAAGTCGATTTGGGTAGATGTTGGGTCAGAAAACGACTGCACGGTCTTATATGAAAATTCATATGGACTCAAAGGCATAAGAGTACCAAATGAGTCTAACTCAGTTTTAGAAGGAATGATCCAAGGATCATCTTTAACGATGGTTCCTGATGAAATCATATGAATCGTTGCAGTAGAAGACAATGTGTTGATAGGAGGGAAAGGAAAAGTGCCGAGTAAACCGAAATCTTTAACTAACCCTACACCAACATCCCTATAAGGGATTGTCGCTTTGCCAATGTGCTGAATACTCTCAGCTGAGGCTGGGTCGGATGAAAAGTATGACAACTGGTCTATAGTTACGATCTTTCCATTGTGAGGAAACTTGATAAGCCGAAAGACCGATGAGACAACAACTGTCATAGCGTAGGACCAACTACGACCCAAGAGAAGGTTGTAATCTAGAGGGGCATCAACCACTTCCACATCTACATTAACGGTTTTTCCTTCAACCCCTATAGGTAGATCTTGTAAAATGCTGAAAGGATGAAACCCACAGCCATCAAAGGCCTTAAGAATTGTCGGGGATTGATTGAGTGAAGGAGAACCAAGCGATCTCCAACACTGTATCGACATAATGCACGTGGAAGCTCTCTCGTCAATCACAGTCCTATGAACAGGTCTGTTTTTGACTATCACTGGAATCTGGACAACCATCTGATGGGGGAGACGTGGTGCACTATTTTCTAGATCGAAGATTATTAGGTTCGGGTCCTGAGTGTCAACAGCTCCTATAGCCGACAAAAGTAATTTGTGTTGTGCTGGACATGATTGCAGCACTTCCAAAGCCGACATTGCTGAGGGTGAAACATCTAAATCCTCAACAATGTTGTAATTCTAAGCCGCTCTCGTACGTGGATTAAAAGTGGACCTTCGAAGTACACCCTTTGTGGGCGGTTTGATTACTAAGTCCAGGTTAGGTTTCTCGATCTGTAGTGGATCAGAACCGAGAGCTGAGGTTGATGGATTTGAATGAGAAGATTCTGCTTCCTTTCCATCAACAAGACTTTTACTCCCATAATCTTGCGATCGAGTCACAATCCTTACATGAGACATCATCAAGATATGTTCTTCACTGGCACTAGAGGATGAACCTATCATCTTACTATCTTGAGCTGGAAAAGGATCCTTCAAGATAGCAGGAGTTTGGGAACCTTTGACGATTTTTGCAACCTCCGCCCGATGAGGGCAGTCTCTCGTATAATGGTCTTCATCACAAATGCGACACGAATAACGAGGTTTGCGCTTTTCTTCAGAGGGTTCTGCTTTTTCAGGTTTCTCTTTTGGATTTTTCTCTTTATTCTTCTTCTTCCCCTTCTTCTTACCATCGTTTTTAGGTTTAGCTGTAGAAGATTCTACAACGTGAATATTGGTAGAAAGTTTCGCAGAAGACTCTCCTGTCAGGGAATCTGGCAAGGTTATTATAGGAGAAGAATTCTTAGAAGATTTCTTCTTACTTTTTGTATTTACCGTGCCAATCATACCATCAATGGCATGAGACCCTGAAGGAGCAGCAACGATTTGATTTTGATTAGGTAGGTTGGGGATCTTCTCGTGTAACGTACCCGACTGAGTGTAA
>APFE031422831.1:57689-91136 GCA_000404065.3 Pinus taeda
GGGCCCGTAGGAAAAAGTGAGAGAAAGTGCGGAACCAGAGTTACATTGCTTTTTTGATGTCTTTCTCTCATTTCTAAAGCTTGTTTTGAAGAGCTGAGGTTTGAGACTTGCTTAGGAAGCTGGTATAGGTGGTGATAAACCCATACCGACTGCAAATAATCAAGATGACGATATTTTTGTGTAACATCTATCTATATATACATAGAAGGGCATCAAATTAGTTACCAAAATTAATTATTAAAAAAATACTTGGCAAAATGGATGGTGCATACATGGAATATACAACCGTCATGGTTATAACAGCTGAGACAATATGATTCAGGAAACATTTTAGCATGGATCAATAACCTAGTACTTTCTTGTTATCTTGTGTTGTTGTAAGAATGGGTTTATAGTTCTAACCATGGTTATGAGTTGAAAATAACTACCTTATGCTCAAAATGATGCTTCATAATCTCAATCACCATGGAAAACACCTCTAATTGATAAAATATTATCTTTTAGGAATCTTGTGAAAATGAGAGGTTTATCATGGGACAATAAGATGCTTTTAGTAAAACTAATGGGTATTTGTATCTTATCAATGGTTAGGGAAGCATACAAAGGACCTTAGGACTTTACCAAAGATTTTAGGGATTGAGCATGATGAAAAATGAATTGAAACACAACATAAGATCTTTCTATGAGATCTTTGGCCTTTAAGTGGGAAGTGGCTAGCATTAATCGGTTTTGGGTATTAGTGAGCGGTGTAGGGGCATAAACCATGGTTGAAAAGGAAGAAATGATTCTTACACAAGAAAATGAACATTACAGGCTTTAGGCCCTATGACCAAAGGTTTCCAACCAAACCACATGCCTTCTCTCTAGTGTCCTTGACCCCAACTGGTATTTTAGGTACCATTTGTTAGTTTACATAATGGTGATGGGCCTAATGGCCTTCACTATGCATGGCTATGAATTTATGTAATTGGGATATATATTCAAAAATAATGTTCGCTTATTTAATTTTAGATTTAGATTAACAAATCTATTGGATCATCTCACATAAATAAACACACATCCATTTTTCCAACTCCTTATTCTTATATTAGTTAGATATTCGCTAACTAGATCACAAAGGTTTATAAATTTTTATATTTAGATTTTTAAAATATACATTATTTAAGGAAAAAATATCATTTTGTATCTTCTAATGATCTAGATTTAAACAAGAACGCAACAAATTAATGTAAAATACTGAAATATACTTACAAATAGAAATGGAAATAAACCAGCTAGGGCGATGGTAGCTTATCTTTGAGAAGAGATGTGGCGGCTACATGACTCTCAACTATGTTACAATTAGGCCTGAAGGCCTATTTATTATTGAGAAACAATGGAAAACCCTTAACAACCCAAAACCTAACCCTAGAAGATGAAACGCCAAATTGGGCCTCGTTTGGGTAAATTGGTACATCAATTTCCTGAGGTCATAACTTTGGCACTTGATCTCTGTTTGACGTGTACAATAGCTCGTTAGAAAGATCTATCTGAGCACTACAACTCTAGGAAGAGCCTCATCGGTCCATGGACCCATGTTGCTCCTAGATTTCCCAAAAAACATCATTTAGGGCCTTAATACGACTCTAGAAGTTCAGGACCCGAAAAACTGCTAAAAATAGTAAATTGTGCTACAATTTTGGAAACTGAAAAAGTGAAAGAGATAGTTGTGGGGGTCCAAATGGGATAGGTGGGTGGCCACCAACATCCACTTGGATCAATATTCCCCCCTTAGGAAGAAATGGTCCCCATTTCATTGATTTCCTCCATCTGTTGAGCTTGGTCCTCGGTGAGCTGTTTTGGAATCTCGGATGTGTCTAGTAATGGTGGGAAGCATGGTTGAGGATGGTACACATTGAACACTTGGTGCAGGTGAAGGAGTGGATAAATGATGTGCTCCAAAGCATTATTTCCCACAGCCTTAGTAATGGTGTAAGGACCATGTCGGCATGGTCGGAGCTTTTGATGGGCTCTTGTAAGGCATTCTTTTTGCAAATGCAACCAAAATTTGTCACCCACCTGAAACTTGTTTGGCACCCGATGTTGATCATGTCATTACTTGTAATTGATATTTGATTTCTCCATAATGTCATGGACCTGCTCGTGAAAATGTTGGATGTGCTCAATGAATCTGTTTTCCTTATCTGTTTCGGATTAGACATGCAGCCAGACTTTGTTACCCACCTGAAACTTGTCTGGTACCCCTGTGGGTGAGGATAAGTTGTTCCTATGTTCTTCATGACCATATCCATCTGTTGATGATGTTTCTATGTGGAGGAACCTTTCTCGGGGGTCGTGGATGTGGTGACGATCTTCCCCTTACTTTGGGAGTGAAGCAGACAGAAAACAAATTTCCTAGTCTCACAGATGAGCTTGCTGCCTTTCTTGGTAGTGATCAAAGAGGTGGCATTAAGTGGGGCTACCTCTGGTATCCTGTATAATGAATTACCCAAAGAAATAATGACAGTGCGAGGCCTTGATTCATACACAGCATGTTGCCTCCACAAGTATGGTTGGCCTAATAACACATCGCAAACATCCAGAGGTGTAACATCACACAATACCTCGTCTGTGAAGGGCTTGATGCTGTAGGGCAGGCAGCACAACTGGAAAACTTTGAAATCTCATCCTTCATGAAGCCACCCGATACTGTACGACTACTGGTGTGGTGTAGTTAGTAAGCCCAGCCACTTCACAACCTCTAATGAAACGAGGTTCTTTTGGCTGCCACTGTCAACAATGACTTGTAGTGGTGAACCCTTCACCCACATCTATGAGTGGAAAAGATGCTCCCCCTCCCCTGAGTCTTCGTGCTCATTCTTCTGCATCTTGGTGGTGGCAACAGTGACGTTGGACTTTGCATCAATTATTTGCTTCCCTTTGCCATTATCCTTGTCGGGTTTTGACTTTGGGTCAAAACATGCATCTAACTCTGAAGCCTTCAACTCAGCCACCAGTGACTGCTTCGTCTGACACTCACTTGTGTTGTGCGGGGGGCTCTTGTGGAACTCACACCACTTTCCTATGTCCTTCTTTGACTTCGTGTTGTTGTTCTTTTCTTGTGGCTTTGACGGGTTGTCTTGGGTTACCTCGCCTTGGCTTTGTCCTTCGGTCTTCGCATTTGTAGATCCTAAGTCTCGCTTCTTCTGTTTGAACTTTTTATCGATTTTGATAGTGTATTGGTACGTCGTGCCAAGAGAGGAGATGTTCAGGAACTCCATCTCCTGGATGTATCTATGTATATAGCCGCAGTATTTGAGTACCAAATGCAGCTCAGAGTCCTTGATACCCAACTGTGTGTGAAGGGTATGAAAAATGTTTGTGAACTCTAGCACATGTTGGTCCCTTCCTTGTTGCATTGTCGTCCATTTGGTGTATTTATCCTCATAGATTTTGACAGGATAATACTGCTCCTTGACAACATCCCGAAATGAATCCTAAGTGGGTGCGGCTGAAAATAGTGAGCCTAGACTTTCATTCTTCTGCTCGCAGTAAGTTTCCCACTAGTCCTTGATGTGGGGGGCTACTTTGAGAGGAGTGATAACAATCTTTTCCTGACTCGAAAATTCATGAATAGAAAAATACCCATCTAGCAGATTTAACCATTTATCTACAACATCTATGTCTATTTGACCCTCAAAGATGGGGATTTCAAAACTAACTTCTACCTTAAATGGTGTGGCATTTCCAGAGTAGCTATTGGAAGCTGATGCGTCACCTCTGGGTAGCCGCTGAAGGATCTGCACAAAATTATCCATCATTGCGTTCCTTTGCTGCTCGAGCAATTCTTCGAGCAAGATTTTGATAAGATCTCCTGCGTGCTAATCTTTCCTTTCATCTTCCATCGGAGGCTATTGGGATTTTTGAGGCTGGACTTGTAAACGTTCGACGAGTTCAAGCCCTAACTCCTTATAGCCAACCTTGTTGGGGACATGCAAAGAATAACAGAGAAAAAGCAGACCGCTCTGATACCACTAATCCAGATTTAAACAAGAATGCATCAAATTATAGAGATAACCATAAACACAGAGATGTAGCGAAAATAATACTTCATTCCATTAATGTAAAATACTGAAATATGCTTACAAATAGAAATGGAAATAAAATAGCTAGCGCGATGGTATCTTATCTCTGAGAAGAGATGTGGTGGCTACATGCCTCTGAATTGTGTTACAATGAGGCTCGAACGGTTATCTATTGTTGAGAAGCAATGGAAAACCCTTAACATCCAAAAACTTAACCCTAGAAGATGAAACGCCAAATTGTGGGCCTTGTTTGGGTAAATTGGTACATCAATTTCATGGGGTCATAATTTTGGCACTTGATCTCCATTTTACACGTACAATAGCTCGTTTGTTATAGACATATTTGGGAACTGTAACCCCAATCATATATGTCAATAAACCAAGGGCTTCCGAGTCCCTAAAAGTGTTGTTTCATACCCTAAAGGAACAAGGTCAGCTGATTACATCATCTCCCAAAAGTTCTCCATGGAAAATTGCTTAGAACTGGTCAAAACTGGACCATATAGACTGCTCAGTGCTAAGGGTACGATGCATCTCACCTGCCACATGTAAAAAGTGTGATGAATACTGAAAATCCCTTCCGTAAGGTGCGATGTGTGAGAGTAGACAAATGGCAGAGACAGTTTATAAGGTGGATGATCATGGAATCTTCCAGAAACTTCTCCTGTGACATTTGCCTCTCTGAATTCGCCCAGGGATGAGTAAGAGATCGTGAATCTCTAGGTGGAACCAAGAACTATTAGAGAGAAGACAAGAATCAAAATCCCAGAAGCTGACTCACCCCCTTGCAAACATCTATATATGGATCCCTCATCCCAAAGATCCAGATGCTGGTATTTTGTATCTTGTAAGGAAGTGGTGTTGGTTTCTTGGTGGAAGATCATAGTGTTGGGTGATCTAAGCTTTTCATGAGGTGAAGAAGAGATTTCATGTTGGGAGGATGATGCTGGGTCAGATCAATGGGTTGTAATCCTCTCTTCTACTCTTTCTATCAATAAAGCTATTTAAGTTTTCCTCCACATTCTTGTATGTTTGATGATATATGCATTTGTCTGGTCAATATATATCTGGTCCTATATTGTTTATGATTGTAGATCTCTGTACTTTGAAGGTTTTATGCTGCTTTGACTTTATAGGTACTCTTTGAAGCGGGTAAGCAAGGAAGGAGCGTAAAGATCTGTCAAAGGGGAGAAGGAACAAGCAAGGAACCAAGTGAAAGATCGTGGTTGGTATTCTTTGCTCCTCTCCTATCTACTTCTCATAAAGGAAAATGAAAGTAACTTTAGTTTGTTTGTTTCTAAGATAGCTACCCCAGAGGCTCAGGAAAGCAAGGAAACATGCTTAGAATTCAAAAAGGAAAGAATGCAACTAAAGAGTTCAAGTTTAGCTCCTACCTAGTCCAGACGGTGCCGAAAATCATCCACAGAATATTCTAGAATCAGCTAGTGAAAATCGAGGGGGAATACACCTCCAAAGCTCCAACAATCCCAGATTCAAATGAAATGGTAAAATGAGGGGTAAAAACTACTTTTAAATTACTTTTCACGTAATTCGAGTAGGGTATTAGTGTTTTAACTCATTTTTCAAGCATGTATTCTCATTTCTAATCAATTTGATGGAGCAATTGAACAGGTAGTATGACTGTCAAAAGGACATAGTGTTAATGGTGAATTGAATATCAATGACCATTATCACGAGCATTTTTATGCAAAGTTCAAGCTCGTTAAAAATTAAACCTAAGCAATGAGCACATTTTCCACCAGAATTTAAGCTCATTAAAAAATTAACCAGCCTCTGGTAAATAACCATTGTGAATGCATTATCATTAGCTTGAGCCTTGGTGGTGTTCTTACCATCACCTCCACCCTGTTTTAGCCGATCATACGCCTCCATTTGATTGCTTATCCTTTTGAGGAATAGTTGCGACGAGTGATTTTGTTATCCATCCTCATAACACTGTCGTGACTGGAAAATTCCAAACCTTACCTGGAACCAGCTGCTACCCGAACATATCACTTGTTCCTCAAAAACGAGTCTCCTTTAAGCTCTTTTCATCTGACTCGTAAAATATGAAAAGATTGTCAAACAACTGGCCTCCCCAACTTGTTAAAGCTATTGGCAGCGTTATCCCTCATCTAGATTTTAATCTTTTTGGACCTTAGGGATCATTACACAAAAATATCGAGTGTTTGTCTTGTCCAACTCGTTAAAACTATCGAAAATTCACCCCTTTCATATTATTTTATACTTTTTCAGACTTAAGGGATTATATGATGAAAAAGGATTGCTGGAGTTTCCTTTTTGTCTCTTTTGAGACTCTCTACAATTGAAAAAGGACCGAGTTGTATTTTTCATTAAATTCGTTAAAACCAATAGTGACAAACTTGTCCATGCAGACAAGAACGAATTTCACTGTCGCTAGGCTCGTTAAAACATAGTGACGAGTTTACCCAAAGGGCAAATTATAGAACAAGCATATGTTATCCTCCTCAAGCTTGACAAAAATAAAGAGGTATTGGTCAGCAATGACTAGGGAAAAATTGGGAAGAAAACTTGAAGAAACTTTATATGTAGCAAGTTGCTCTTGAACATGACACTTTCACTCCATCACCATGATTGAGTCATGTTAGGTTATTTTGTTCACCTGTCATATTACCATTGGTCCACCATACCATCCATTTTTGGGGTTAATGCTACCAATCCATTTCAGTGTCATCAATATGTTCAAGAGAAGTCACTCAGAGAATTCACCAACCCAGCTTGTGTCTCACCCACTGAAATACCTTCACCCTTCATTATTTCATGACCACCACCCTGAACCATGTATCATTAGATCGTTTTCACCTCCACAAAATCATTTGCTCCGTTTCGTGTCGTAGATGTGGGATTCATTAAGGCCATCCTACGATAGGTCACTTCTTGTCGACGACAACTCATTATCCAAGAAGTCAACCTAGGAACAACGCTTTCAGTACTTTGAAGCTTGCATACCTCAATGGCAAGTTTCTCACTTCCGGTGATAGGTTTACATCAATGGCCTTCGACCGAAAGATTTTGCATGGTGTTTGATGCCAAGTCCCATTTTTCACACCACGTGAATTGTATTGTCGTACCTTGAGGGTCATCATCATTATCAGTGATTCCTCTAGCACCTGTTAACAACTTACATCACTTGCTGGTAATCAGGTGATGTCTTTCCATGTTTGACTGTAGAACATATTTTCACATGGATTGACTTGTACTTCCAGCGAATATTGAACGAGTTTGAAGACCCCGGATCTAGTTTCATCCATCCGTGTTGCGATATATTCAGGAAAATAAATACATAAAATGTACATCATTGTTGCATAGATGGTCATCCGAATCAAAGGATGATGGCTGTTGTAGATCTGACACCACTTGTTGTAGATCTGACCCAAGAGTATAAGATAATAGAAATAAACCCAAGAAATAAGATAGAAATGAGTCTTTATTATCAAAACCCTTAAGGTAGGGAAACACCATACATTCACTCGTTAAGGAAGGAGAACACTCCACAAGCCATATGCCTGTTCATACAAGAATATTTCTCTTCATATCTCTCCATGTGGAGTATCTAGCCTCTATATAGGCCTCATACATACAATACCATGCATCATTACCATGGTTTACTCAACCACAACTAATACCATGGGCCCCCCATTACATTATTATTAACTACTTGTGGTCCCTTACATGACATGGGTTAACCACCTTATTTATTACTATGGCCCATTTCATTATTACATTATTACCTTGGGTACCTCCCTTGGTACCCCATATTATCCCCCCTAGGTATATAACAATGGCTCTATCAGAATCATCAGTCTGCCACAGACGGTTGTCTTTCCTATGTACATGAAAATAAATTTATAAAGCTGAGCATGGGAATGTCGGCCTCAGCTAGATCATGAAAACATTATGAAGATAATGTATTCTATTGTATCTTATTACAGGTCGCCTTCCAGTTCGAAAAACCTCGGATCCTCATGGTAAGGAATTTCACCTGACATCAAAAGATTTACAACCTCATGCTTTAGGGGGAAACTTTTATAGAATTATTTGGGCACTGAAATCCCAACCATATATGTCCCTAAACTGAGGGCTTTTGAGTCCCTAATAGTGTTTTTTCATACCCTAAAGGAACAAGGTCAGCTGATTACATCATCTCCCAGAAGTTCTCCATGGAAAACTGCTCAGAACTCGTCAAAACTAGACCATAGAGACTGCTCAGTGCAAAGGGTTTGATGCATCTCACCTGCCACATGCAAAAAGTGCGATGCATACTGAAAATCCCTTTTGTAAGGTGCGATGGGCGAGAGTAGACAAATGGCAGAGATAGTTTGCAAGGTGGATGATCATGGAATCTTCTAGAAACTTCTCTTATGACACTTGCCTCTCTGAATTCATCCAGGGATGAGTAAGAGATCATGAATCTCCAATTGGAACCAAGAACTATTAGAGAAAAGACACTAATCAAAATCCTAGAAGCTGACTCACCCCCCTGCAAACATCTATATATGGATCCCTCATCCTAGAGATCCAGAGGCTGGAATATTGTATCTTGTAAGGAAGTGTCATTGGTTTCTTGGTGGAAGATCATAGTGTTGGGTGATCTAAGCTTTTCATGAGGTGAAGAAGGGCTTTCATGCTGGGAGGATGATGCTAAGTCAGATCAATGGGTTGTAATCCTCTCTTCTACTCTTTCTATCAATAAAGCTATTTAAGTTTTCCTCCACATTCTTGTATGTTCGATGATATATGCATTTGTGTGGTCAATATATTTCTTGTCCTATATTGTTTATGATTGTAGATCATTGTACTTTGAAGGTACTATGCTACTTTGACTCTACAGGTACTCTTTGAAGCGGGTAAGAAAGGAAGGAGCGACAAAGATCTGTCAGAGGAGAGAAGGAACCAAGCGAAAGATCGAGGTTGGTATTATTTTCTCCTCTCCTATCTACTTCTCATAAAGGAAAATGAAAGTAACTTTAGTTTGTTTGCTTCTAAGATAGCTACCCACCTTAGTGGGACTAGCAGCTCTGCATAGACACTAGATTTCCCGATAACATTGTTAGAAAGATATATTTGAAAATAGCTAAAAATAGTAAATTGTGCTACAATTACAAAAACTGAAAAACTAAAAGAGACAGTCGTGGGGGTCCAAATGGGATAGCTGTGTGGCCACCAACATCCACCCGGATCATTTAATGATTTTTGTTTCTACATATATCATTGTTTTTAAATACATAAGTCTTATTTTATTTCCCCACAAATTTTTATTTCCTTTACCATCTAGAAAATAATTTATATGATGCACAGCTACAGACATAAATCTACAAACTTGAAAAAATAATTGCTTATGTTAAGACTCTAAAACTTGAACTTAAGAGTTGACTTCCTAATTTCAAGACATCAATGACTTTATTAAATTTTCAGAATGTAAAATTAACATGGAAAAATATGGAATGTAGTGGTGAGTAGGAAATAAATATTACCTACATTTATACAAATTTGGTTCAATAGAATACATCATTTATATACTAAATAAACGTTTTAATGTGAACATATGCATTGCATTCTAGAGTGAAAGTAACAGTTTACTATTAGAAAAATGCAAAATTTTCTTTTACCAATTTTCCATGAATTAAAGTTGTATATTATGAAATCTAACATCATTCTCTATATTTCATATGTGTTGCAATTTTCTAATAACGTGAGCATGTACCTCTAATAATTTCTATTGGTCAGGCTATATGTATATCTCAGTTGATTTCCTAATTTCAGGACATTAATGACTTTACTAAATTTTCAAAATGTATAATTAACATTGAAAAATATGGAATGTAGTGGTGAGTAGGAAGAAAATATTACCTACATTTATACAAATTTGGCTTAATAGAATACATCATTTATATACTAAATAAATGTTTTAATGTGAATATATGCATTGCATTATAGAGGGAATGTAACACTTTACTATTAGAAAAATGAAAAAATTTCTTTTACCAATTTTCCATGAATTAAAGTTGTATATCATGAAATCTAACATCATTCTCTATATTTCATATTTGTCACCATTTTCTAATAACTTGAGCATGTTCCTCTAAGAATTTCGAGAGAAGCACGAGTTTTACTGTAAAAGCATTGTGTAACTTTTGAGGGATGAGATAATGAAAGGTGGATATGATCTTTTCGAAGAAATTTATCTAATCCAAAATTTTTTATTTTCATTCTTTAGTTGTTACCTACATTATTATTCCTACTTCAAATTTGTATCTTTCTTTCCAATAGTAATTGACTTTTTATATCTAATATTACACACCAAAATTTAATAGTAGAATAGTCTAACAATTCAAAGAATAAGGGAAAACTAATAAAGAATACTATTACATTTGTATCCATAAAAAGTTTCAACTTTTACCAAGATTCAAGCTTAATATTTTGTCTTTATACTTTCCTAATAATTATTCTTTAATAATCTAATTTAACACAAACTAATGTAATTATATGAAAGTTTGATTGCAGTTGAGGGAGCGGGGTCAGTGAAGCTAACCCTAGTTGTTTTAGCCTCTATTCATGCCTCAGTTTCCAATTTTCCGTTGTGTCGCCTTCTTCTTGCAAGTGGAGATCCTAGTTTGTGGTGCCTTCTGCATTGTGTTGGATAAGTTTCAGCTGTTGTTGTTTGTTATTTTTGTTTTCTTGGTTTCTCTCTGTCACATGTTTGTTTGGTCCACTGTGCAAGACTCGAGGGGGAGTAGGGCTAGTTGGAAATCATTTTTTTCGAAAATATTTTTCATGCCTCTTCAATCCATATTTTTTTGTCTACCATTGAAGTTTGTCTATTATGTAGCAGGATCTGGTTTTTAGGTAGCCTTTTTCTGTTTCAACATAGGATTTTTGTATTTATCGGTGTGCCTTTGTCTTCATCGAAGTCTCGTCTCTTATTCTTGGAAGAACCGCTTCACAACCTCTTTTTTCCACTTCCCAAGCTTTCACTAGTGTCAACGTCTCTGCTTGTTGTAAGGTTTTCAGCAGGGCTTCTCTTTAGGTTTTTTGTGGCCCAAATTTTTCTCTAAGCCCTGGTTTGGCATCTATATTCTGAGCTATCCAGGTGGCTTGGGCCCAAATATTGTTTATTTTTTGTTAATGGGTTTTCTGCAACTTTTTCTTTTCCTCCATAGCGTGGGTTTTTAGCCCAGCCTTTGTTTCCTATTAGTTTGTATCTAGTGTAAACTAGTTTTTATGTTATTTTCTTACCCCTATATGAGTTTTAGGCAATCCTGTGTGCCCTACCTTTATTTTTGGTTAGGCATGCATGCCTAATTCATTTTGAATATTTCTACTTTGTGGTTTGGGGATTTTTGACCCCTAGATTTCATACCGCGATCCATCTTTTTCTAATGATTTCCTTCATAAAAAACATGTTTTTGATCATAATTACATACACATAATATGTGTCTACATAATGTAATTTTATTCCCTGTTTACATAATAAAATTACAATTTTTTTTCTCTAAAAAAACACAAACTAATGTAATATCAAAGTTTTATTCTTTATTATTTTCTAAAAATGTATTATATTTATATTAATTGTATTTTTTATATGATTTTTTTACAAATCAACAATTTTGATTATGTAGTTATTTAATCAATATTACTCAAAATTTATTTGGTTGTAATTTTAATTTTCGTAAACATTTTAATTAAGTGTATTAATTTTGGTAGATATGTAGAGGGTATGAACACTCCCCGTGAGCAAAAAATTGAGAAGATGTTCGGGGAATGAGGTAGATGACACTATACATGAGATAAGGAGGGTGGCCATAATGACATACATGCTTGTGTTGTTTCACCTATCTCACTCAATAGTCCATAATGAGAGGGAGATAGTTTGGTTTCATGTCTGATGTCCATAGATGGAAGATGGGTATAAGGATATAAGTAGTAATGTGGTGAGTAGTTGAGGGAAAAATTGTAGAGTGAAGGGTCTCTTTGCACTATGTTTTGCTTCACCATGGGAGAAATGTGAGTATCACTAGTTGGGGATTGTAGTTTTTTTCAAGTTCCATTTCTAGCTCGTAGATTGAATTCAGGAATCGCCACGTTAAATGTCTGAAGAGTGGACCGCCACGCTCCCAGATGACAAAGTTAGAAATAATTCTAATTTTTATTACTAAACTTAGGAAATTATGACGGATCCTCACTATTTTCATTTCATGTAATAGTTATCCTCATTATTGTAGTCCTCCTCCTGGTTATGTCTTGTGTCTATTCTATTTAGAAGCTATTCTGGGTGTCTCATTCCCTATTTCCTAGGCTATGGTGGTGGTTTGTATTTTCATATTTGTTGTTCATCTTTTGGTGCTTTGTAATTAGAGGGGCTTATGGAGGTTTTATAGGCCTTGAACCTATGTTAGTTCTATGAGGGTTGTTTGGTCTAGGGTTAATCACTACCATATCTATCGTGAAGTTTCTTAAGGTTCTTTTAATCTCGAGTGCTGGTGTTTTCCTATTGATGTAGTGAGTATAACCAAGACTCAAGGCCATTGGCTATGGTCTAAGAGTGACCTCGGTAAATAGTGGTATAGCTTATTATGAGACTTCTTGGGCTTTCATTAGTCCACTAACTTTCATGTGTCAACATGCGTTCGGTGGTAGTTGTACATTTTATTTGAAATCTTTTCTTTAGTGTCAACCCATTTTAACTAGCGGCTTTGTGAACTTGTTGTTGCATGGAAACGAGGAGTTAGCAGGGGTGGAGTACTGAGGTTACAATGGGGGCTGTTTTCTGAGCTCAAAAGGGTGCCTCACCTGTGGCATTTCAAGCTATTTACCTCAGAGCTTATGGCTAGTCCAAGGTGAGGTGCCTCTGTGTTAGAGAGATTCTTTTTTACCAGAGTAGATTATGTTCAATAGCCTAGGCTTCAAGTGTTTCCCTCACCATGCCTTGACAAATAGCACAAGTAAGCTAAGGGGATGCTTATTATGAGGAACGTTCTAGTAGAGGAAATATATGTCTACATCACTAAACCAACGATTTGACAATCAAATATAGGGAGTAGATCCATGTTCATGTGTAACAGGAAATGTTGGAAATAATACTGAGAGGGGGAGTGAATGAGTATTATCAAGTCAGTTTTGTTTTCAATTCAACCACAGATTTCTACACGCTACTTTATTTAGAGAAACCAGCGTATATACACAACTTCAATTAAGGAAAATAGCGTATAACTCACAGACTTGAAATCTAATTATTCTTCAGGTGTTAAACTTAAATCAGTGTATCAGAACCATATAGACATCAACCAGGAATAGAAAAATAGTGCAGACAGTCACACACAAGAACACAAGATATAAGGTGGAAACCCAATGTGGGTGAAAACTACCTGCTGCAATATATCTCTATATTCCTTCAATTCAATTAGAAACTTCTTTTTACAATGATTATGTATTGGTGCAGTGCTTTACTAGTACGTAGGCTACAACCTGCAGAGGGCTACAACCCTCTCTCGTTCTCCAGCTTCTCCTGGAAGGGAGATACAACCCCCTTTTTTGCTCTTGTACTAGCAGAGGTACTAGTATGTAGGCTACTACCTACAGAAGGCTTCAACCTTCTCTTTCTTTCAGGGACCATGTTTCATTAATTTTCAGACTGGATCCATGAATAACATCAATCAAACATCAAGTATATATGTAACAATCAATCTCCTTTGTACAACCCGATATAGAATCAATAAAAACACTTCTCAGAATGCTGTAACCAAAACAGTAACAATAACCAGAGACCAATTCTAAACCCAGAACACTGCAGCAGTAAACAAAAGTAGCTAAAACATATTTCATGAAACATACGCTACTTCGCTATGCTTAAACCTACATACATACGCATCTGTAACACTTCCAACCAGCATATACGATTCTATGACTTACTGAACCTGCGTGTATACATGCCTTCGTTGCATCGAACCTGCGTACAGATCATCTTGCAGCGTTTAGGTTCCTCCTTGATTCAGATCCAACAATGCACCATAACCAGTCACCAGTGTCCCAAATCTTGCTCTTCTTAGGATATTCAATTCTTAAATCGATACCTTTGCCAAATGATCTCCTTGCCATTTTATATTCTAGGACTTACTAAAACCACGGTAAAAAACCCCTAAGAACCAATACCAAGGACCCAATACCTGGGTTGAACACCTTGGATGCAATACCACAAACCAAAACCATAGGTTCAAATATGTCGGACTAAATACCATGGACCAAACATAACCTCTTCCACATGTACACGCTTTTCTTTGCATGAAAGAGTGTGCAAATGCATACCCGCCTTTGTATTGGTGATAATGCATGTATACGCGACTTTGCTGAGAGGAACATGAGTATACCTTACTTTCTTCCATTCTGATTTCCTGAACTATGATCTGCCACCTGAGAACGTTGCCATCAAGGACAACACGTGTGTCATAGTGCCAAACTTGAGTCATAATGCCAACAATCTCCCCCTTTGTACTTGATGGCAACCTTCCAACATTCAAAGTCATTCTCCCCCTTTAACAACAAGGGCAAAGGGATATGCTCCCCCTGAGTTCTTGTTCTACTGTGATGTCCAAACTCCTCCTGACTGTAGGCAAGGTCTGCAAGAAGATGAGCTATGAAAGAAACATGACTTTATACATCATAAATGACCTTCCTACCACCAAAGACTCATACGTACATCCATTTCCCCAAGAAGTGGGGATTGACTCATCTACCCAACCAAGTGGGGATACACCAAGAAAAAATAAGAACATTACATCATTCATCCCAGGCATAGTGGGGAAACCAAGAAAGGTCGTTACATGACCTTGATAAGAAAAGAAATACATGTCATAGAGACGAAATAACTACAGTAAGATTATGATAACAACTATCATCAGCAGCATCTGTCAATCACCACTCAGAGCAGCAACCGTGCTCTCCCTTTGCACCTATTCCTCTTGAAACCAAAACTGTGAATTTGAACCAAGATCTTCTAACATAATGCCAATAATGCATTATTAGAAGAATATATATGCTCCCCCTGAACCTGTGCCAGATAGTCTCTGTCAGACCCATATCGGACTCTTTTCATCTTGAGTCTGGCCCCCATTGCTTTTCCTACAAACCAACATATATGCGACTGTACCCATAGAAACCAACATATGTACGCGGATTATCCACCTGCAACTTGCATACCACCATTAATCAAACAATATTCAATAGCAAGATGAAGCATCAACTACCCCCATCTTTTGTCTGAGGTATTGAAATGACTCCCTGGGCAGTGGTTTGGTGAGTATATCAGCAACCTGTTCCTTAGATGGAACATACTCCAGCTTGACCTTTTGTTCAAGCACTTGTTCCCAGAGAAAATGATACTTGATAGGTATGTGATTAGTCTTTGAATGCATGACTGGATTCTTTGAAATGTTGATTACACTTGTATTATCACAAAAAAATGGAAATAGGTGGTGTACAAGTGATTTGAAGATCTTGGAATGTTTGCATCATCCAAAGGAGTTGAGTGCAGTAAGATGCAACAGCTACATATTCTGCTTCAGCTGTAGATAATGCAATGGAACTTTGTTTCTTGTTGAACCAAGATACCAATCTAGAACCCATGAAGAATGTACCACCACTAATGCTTTTCCTGCCATCAACACTACCTGCCCAATCTGCATCAATATATGCATGAAGTGTCATATCTGTATCTCTAGGATACCATAAACCATAGTTTTGAGTCCCTTGAAGGTACTTAAAAATTCTTTTGACTTCCTGAAGATGAGTTTCCTTTGGATTTGCTTGAAACCTTCCAGCTATCCCTACCGCATGCATAATATCTAGTCAGGTACTTGTTAAAGAGAGTAGGCTACCAACCATGGATCTATAGGTAGGTTGATGTATAGCTGTCGATTCATCATTTGTGCAAACGTTGCAAGACGTTACCATAGGTGTACATACTAGTTTCGAATCCTCCACCCCATATTTATTCAAGATCTGTTTGAGATACTTGGTCTGTGATAGAAAAATACCATCTTGGTTTTGTTGGACCTGTAAACCAAGAAAATATGTGAGCTCACCAAGAAGAGACATTTCGAATTTTTTTTGCATCACCAAGGCAAAGTTTTGACTCATGTCTTCTTCATTGCTACCAAAGATGATGTCATCAACATACACATCAAGTATTAGCAACTTATTATTGTCATTATTTATATATAGGTTCCTATCTATTGATCCTTTTGTAAATCCTTGTTGATGAAGGTACTCATCCAACCGAAAATACCAAGCCCTTGGAGCTTGTTTAAGACTGTAGAGAGCCTTTTTGAGTCTGCATACAAGATTGGATCATTTCCAAGGATGAACCCATCTCGTTGCTCAATGTACACTTCTCCAGTCAAGCCTCCATTCAGAAAGGCAGATTTTACTTCCATCTAAAATACTTTGAACTTTTGAAAACTAGAGAGAGCAAGGAACATTCTTATAGCCTCAAGTCTAGCAACTGATGCAAATTTTTCTTCAAATTATATGCCTCCTTGATGCACATATCCTTTACAAACAAGTCTTGCTTTGTTTCTAACCACATCTCCATTTTCATTAAGTTTATTTTTGAAAATCTACTTTGTCCCTATGACATTCTTATCTTTTGGTCTAGGAACCAACTCCCAAGTGTTATTCCTTTCAATTTGTTCAAGTTCTTCCTCCATGGCCTTGACCCAGCATTCATATTTGCATGCCCCTTTTACATTTTGTGGTTCAGTGGAGGAGAGCAATGCTAGACAGCTTAATGTTTCTGAAATGGTTCTCCTTGTTCGTAGACCTTCCTCTTTTCGCCCCAAAATTTGAGATTCTGGATGATTCTTCTGAACATATCTCGATGGAGTCTTTTCTTCTATTCTTATTTGTTCTTCTGGTGCCTCATGGATTTCTTCTTCATCATGAATCTGATTTGACGTTCAGGGATAATCCTCATAATCTTCGAAGACTTCAGATCTTTCGTGTCTAGGGGTATTTTCTTCTTCATCAATCACTACATCAATACTTTCAATAATTTTTCCAAGTCTTTTTTTTAACATTTATATGCTTTGTTGTGGGGAGAGTAACCAAGGAGAATGCCTTCATCTGCTCTAGGTTCAACCTTGTTAAGATTTTCATGAGTCCTTTTAAGGTAGCATTTGCTTCCAAAAATTTTGAAGTATTTTACCGTGGGAGTCTTACCATACCAAAGTTCATGAGGAGTCTGAATACTGTTTACCCAAACATTTGTCTTGTTAAGAATAGTTACTGCAACAAATGCAACTTCACCCCAGAAGGTTGCAGGAGTTCCAGATTCATCGAGCATAGCACGAGCCATTTGTTGAATCATTCTGTTCATCCTTTCCACTACTCCATTTTATTGAGGTGTCCTTGCAGCGGAAAATTCCCTTCTTATGCCATGTTCTTCACAAAAATCAAAAAATTCATCTGAGGTAAATTCTCCTCCTCGATCAGATTTGAGGCATTTGATTCTGCGATCTGATTCGTTTTCAACCAAGGCCTTTAATGATTTGAACTTTTTGAAAGCTTCATATTTATACTTCATGAGTCCTATCCGACACATCCTTGAAAAGTCATCAATGAACAATATGAAGTACTCTTCACCTCGAGGTGACCTCTTCCTAGTTGGACCACATATATCAGTATGGACAAGTCCAATTGGCCTGCTAGCTGATCCTTCCTTCTAAGGAAAATTAGTTCTGGTTTGCTTACCAAACTGACATGATTTGCATATTGTATTGTCTGGAATTCTGATGTTAGGAAGATCATGAACCGCCTGATATTCACATGCTTTCCTTATCTGAGAGAAGCTAAGTTGCCCCAATCTTCTGTGCCATTGCCAGTCTTCATCATTCTTTCTTAGATAGCATTGATGCTGTCCTTCTTTGAATATGTATAAATTATTTGGAGTTCTTATGCCTTTGATCAATGTTTTTCCTGTATCAAGATCACGAACATTACATCCATTTGATTGAAATATTACCTCAGTTCCTTGATCACACATCTGACTGACACTCAATAGATTATGTTTTAAGCCATCAACATACATAATGTTTCCAGCTTTGACTTTCTCTTTCAACTGAACAAAACCTTTAACTTTTACGAATGCAGGGGTGTCATTTCCAAGTGAAACCTTCTTTTCTTATTCTAAGGCACTATATGACTGAAGTTTTTCTTTATCACCTATCATTGTTTTGAGCATCCACTGTCGATGTACCATTGATTTTCCTGTCCTTCTGCATATAAGGTTATCCCACATCTTTCTGGTTGTGGTTCTTTCTTTCTCCATGTTTTGGTGTTCAATGAAGCTTGCTCGTTTTGAGTTGTTTGCCGAAACCTACTCCTGCATTCAGAATCTTCATGACCAATTTTGTTACAGATAGAACACTCTATTGCATTTTCAAGAGTAGAAAAGTTATTGTAGGTCCTTTTCATAGTCCCAGTCATACTTCTTTGTTTTTGAGCTTCCCTAGTCATGATGGTCTTGTAGGAAACACATTGAGCAGCTTTATGACCAAAGTTATGACAAGAGAAACATTGGCCATTGAAGAAATTCTTGCGATTATCAAACCTACCAACCAATTGATTGTAGTTTCTATTGACATCCATTCTTGAGCCAAATTGAAGATGATTTACCTATGGTTGATACCATTGATTGAAACTTATGTTCATCCTCAAAGTAGATTGTCCCCGATTTACTTGGTAGTCTTTGTTTATTCTTGAAGCAAGTAGTCCCTGATTTACCTCGTAATCTGAAATCTGCTTTTGTTGTTGGTTGTCGACTTGTTCACTTCTCCTTGTTGCATCAATATAACTTTTGGAGGTGGATTGCTTTTGTGCTTGCTTTTGTGCTTGAGACATTTCTTCACAGAATCCGAGACCTATCTTGATTAGAGGAGAATGCTGCACTTTGATAATTTGATCTAGAGTTTCAAATCCTTTAGCAAATCTAAGATTAAGAGCTTTCGTTCTCTCAATTCATTTTCTAAGGCCCACAATTTCACATTCTAACTCTTCATTGTGTTTATCTCTTTCACCAAGTTGGAATGTCAAAGTATCTATAATCATGTTCTTTTCTTCTAAAAAGATTTTGAGTTTAGAAATTTCTTCATAAAGATCTTATTCATTTATTGCATCCAAAAAGTCATCATCTTCAAAAGCCATCAAAATTCTATTATCATTACCTTGTTCATCCTCATCACTATTTGAATGTCCATCACTGTCTTCATGAGTATAATAGCTTTTCCTACTTACATTCTGTTTTCAGTTCCATTTGACAGGTTCCTTACCTTTGTCTAGTTTATCTTTATGAGGACATTTTACAGCATAGTGACCGACTCTTCCACAAGCAAAGCATTTGAAAGGCAACTTACCTCTGAATCTTCCAGTTCCTCGTTGAAGGTTCTTGACAAAGTTTGATTCTTCCTCTTCTTCAGACATATGTCCTGCCTCATTGTATTCTCCTTTTCTTGAAGCTTTGAATGCATCTTCTCTCCTATCTGATGCCCTCCCTTTTCTCAATTTGTAAGGAGTTAGAATTCCGTGCAGCTGTGACATGGTAAGACTTTGTAGATTCAGTTTTTCTTCTATGGCAGAAACTTTTGAATCAAACTTAGGAGACAAAGATCTTAGTACATTTTCAAGCAAAACAACTTCTTTTATTTCTTCACCTAAGTTTTTCATACAATTTACGATATCATCTATACGCAGGAAATAGTTAGCCACGCTTTCATCATTGTGCATTATGAGACTTTCATATTGAATTCTAAGAGTTTGTAGTTTTGCTCGTTTTACCTGTTCATCTCCTTCATAGCTCAGAACGATCTTGTCCCATATTTCTTTCGCGGTTTTTAGCTGCATAACCTTGACAAATTCTGATTGAGATAGACTTCCCAATAGAGTATTGACAGCCTTTCCATTTGTTTCATACCGCTTTTTACCAACCATATATGTAGGAGTTGCTGATGGAAATGTGTATCCTGTTTCCACAATATCCCAAACTTCTATACCAAGAGATTGAAGATATGTTGTCATTCTTACCTTCCAATAGACGAAGTTGCTCCCATCAAAAATTGGTGGCCTGATGGATGCCTCTCTCTCGTAATTGTTCATGATGATAGATCTTCCTTCAAGCGGTCAAGCTTCTTCTGAAGGACCTACTCTGATACCAATTGTTGGAAATAATACTGAGAGGGGGGGGGCGGGGTGAATCAGTATTATCAAGTCAATTTTGTTTTTCAATTCAACCACAGATTTCTATACACTACTTTATTTAGAGAAACGAGCGTATATACGCAACTTCAATTAAGGAAAACAACGTATAAATCATAGATTTGAAATTTAATTATTCTTCAGGTGTTAAACTTAAATCAACGTATTAGAACCATATAGACATCAACCAAGAACAAAAAATTAGTGCTGACAGTCACACACAAGAAGACAAGATATAAGGTGGAAAGCCAATGTGGGTGAAAACCACCTTCTGCAATATGTCTCTATCTTATTTCAATTAGAAACTTCTTTTTACAATGATTTTGTACTGGTTTAGTCCTTTACCAGTACGCAGGCTACAACCTGCAGAGGGCTACAACCCTCTCTCATTCTCCATCTTTTCCTGGAAGGGAGCTACAACCCCCCTTTTTTCTCTTGTACTAGCAAAGGTACTAGTATGCAGGCTACTACCTGCAGAAGGCTTCAACCTTCTCTTTCTTCCAGGGACCACGTTTCATCAATTTTCAGACTGGATCCATGAATAACATCAATCAAACATCAAGTATATCTATAACAATCAATCTCCTTTATACAACCCGATATAGAATGAATCAAAACACTTCTGAGAATGCTGTAACCAAAATAGTAACAGTAACCAGACACCAATTCTGAACCCAAAACACTGTAGCAATAAACAGAAGCAGCTAAAACATATTTCATGAAACATAATTACTTCGCTATGCTTAAACCTTTGTACATATGCATCTGTGCCACTACCAACCAGTGTTATACGCTTTTATGACTTACTAAACCTGCGTTTATACGTGCCTTCGCTGCACTGAACCTGCGTATAGATCATCTTGCAACATTCAGGTTCCTCCTTGATTCAGATCCAACGCTGCACCATAACCAATCACCAGTGTCCCAGATCTTCCTCTTCTTAGGATATTCAATCCTTAAATCGATACCATTGCCAAATGATCTCCTTGCCATTTTATAGTCTAGGCCTTACTCAAACCATGGTCAAAAACCACTAAGAACCAATCCCAGGGACCCAATACCTGGGTTCAACACCTTGGATGCAATACCACGAACCAAAACCATAGGTTTAAATATTTCAGATTAAATACCATGGACCAAACATAACTTTTTCCACATGTACGTGCTTTATTTTGCATGAAAGAGCATGCATACGCATACGCACCTTTGTATTGGTGATAACGTGTGTATACGCGGCTTTGCTGAGAGGAACATGCATATACCTTATTTTCTTCCATTCTTATTACCTGAATTGTGATTTACCACCTAAGAACGTTGCCATCAAGGACAACACATGTGCCATAATGCCAAACTTGAGTCATAATGCCAACAGGAAATGGTTTGGTCTAGAGGGGAATCCTCTTCCCACAAAAGTTCCCTTTAAGATACCAAAGTGTTTGCAGAATGGAAAGATATCTCTGATACAGGACATATGTGAGGAATATTTAATCAATATATGCATACAATAGACTTGTATTAGAAACGTGAAGTTCTTGTAAGGATGTACTATATTAGATTTCCATGAGTCTTAGAAGGATTTTCTACAATCCTTGGACCACATGCATGGGCACTTGAAAGATTATGATAAAAGGACGAAGAATATGGATCACAAGTTGGCAAAGATAAAACATCATCTCAACATTCAACCAATAGCTGATAGATCTCTTGCAAATCAAACAACTCCTATCCAAATCGCAGGCTCTGATTATGATCCCCTTACTTAACTATGTTATGATTATGCCCCATGGTTCCACTTTTGTAGTTGGTTTTTTGCAAGGCAAAATATGCTATTATCTTGATTTAAGCTTGTTTAAAGATTAATTCTGTTTCAAGTTATCTTGCTTGTCACTTTGAAGAGTACATTTTTTTGTTATGGTTTAATCTCCCTTGTGATAGATGATTATGAGTTATTGTAATCCTTGATGTAATTTCTAATTTCGAAAGTTAATAAAATTCACTCCACAAAATAAAAAATAAAAAATAAAAATTTGGTACAATCTAAAATAATTCATTTAATTTATTTTGATAATGATAAAATAAAAATAATTCAAAACATTTATTTTAGTTATTCTATAATTTAAAATGAACTACTTACATTAAGTTATTTTGGTGAAAATATATAACCTCAAATAAACACATTTAACTTAAATTTATTAAATATTTATATAAATTCATTTTTTCTAATTTATTTAATCTAATAAATATTGTAATAAAAGTGAAATAAAGTATAATCCACATCTTGATTTTATAATATAAACCTTATTCACATTTAATTAATTTAGGTAAATATAAATCTAAATATTTAAATCAAAAAATTATGAAATATTTATATCATAATTTTTTAAATTAATAAATATTGTATAATTAAAAGTTAAAATCTATTAAAATTGATTTAGATGAATTATAATGAATAGATTTATGTACAAATTACAATTAATATTATAAAATAATAAAATAATAGATCTAATTTTTTAAACACATTAAAATAAAATATTACATATTACACTTATCTATAATCATTATATTAATATTTTTATCTTAAATAATAGGTGGTTGTGTAAAACATGTGAAATTAATATACAACTCTAAAAACTAAGAAGCAATAAAGTAGCAATAATAAAAAAATATTAATCTTAATATCTTAAACATATTGATCAATAGTATTATAAAATTATGTTTTCTAAAAAAGTATTGCATAGCATTAAAGATAATACAATACCTTTATTAATATAAAAAAATTTAATTGAATAAAATCATCCACCAAGGTATTTCAATGGCTGATTGAATGGTGGCTTATACAAAGGTAAAGTAGATTGGGTTATATCATCCATTACTATCCTAACTTTTGATACTTCAAATATTTGATCTTAATTGGAAAAGTGACTTTGCTAATTAATTTAACAATTAGAGTCATTGTATTTATTCATTTTGGTTAGAATATTGTATTCATTCACTTACTTTCTCAGGACCACATGTCAGGATCGCTTTTTGATTTACTTTCAATAATAACACAAATATTTACTTTATAAACGCATGCATCTTTAATATTCAAAAGAGAAAATGCCTTATTCTAATTTACTATCTGTGATTAACAAATTGAGCTCCAAATAAATCTTAAAATCTACACATAAAAAGGGTTATTTAAAAAGTTATTCTTGAACTTGAACTTTTACAAATTTCCACTTTTCCAATATTTATTAGAACATTAATATACTTCTAATCTTCTAATATTTATTTAAACATAAATATACCCATAATCTTCTAATATGTATTTAAACATTGCTATACCCTTTCTTAAAGTGATGAAGTGAACTCAAGATTGACTATTGCGAAATAAACATAATAAAAAATAAAAATCAACAAATATCCCAAAAAAAAACTAACAATAAAAAAACAGCACAAAAACGGAATGTAAACTTAACAAAATGCCTATGACAGGAAAAGACATCTCTTCATTTCATATATGAAAATTGGAGAAATAAAGTGCAGAAAAGACGGTTCTTTAGTATGTACAATCCGGTTTGCATGATCCATGTATGGACGCCAAATTTTTTTAATAATTAATTTTGGTAATTAAAAAGCAGGCCGTTTATATAAACGGAGACGGAGAGGTGGGCCCGAGCCGCCATGTAAACAGTGTTTGATAACCTGCAATCGCGATAAGGGTTGCCGTATTTACGGAGCTTCCTATCGTTTGTCAGTATTGTCCTGTCCAAACCCTTAATTATTCCTGCGACACTACATGTGTTTATGAAGTTGGTATGTAGCCTTTTGAATGAATTCTCTATGTTTATCATACTACATTGGCTATGAACTCTAAAAAAATCACTTTCGGTTTTGTCAAACTTTTTATGAAATCTTGTCACTCAAACCGATCGTTACGCGTGTTATTATTCTGGTCTCTATCACTGAAACATCTGCTTAACTCCATTTCAACCACAAATTAATGATAAGAAATATGCGATTTTTCTGTGTTCCACTCAAATTGCGTCATCAAATATGGTTTCTTAAATCAATATCTCAACGGCGATCGTTATACGTGTTATATTTTCTTGTCTCTTTCACCAAAAGATCTCCATGCCTCATCTCAGAAATCTTTTTAATTATAAAAAATATGCGATTTTTTTTATCATAATCGCATAGATTTTGCATGGAGCCATCTGAGTGCATGTATTTATTTCCTTTAGGTAGGAAGAGAATCGGTAAACTTGTCCGTTGTTTTCGAGAAGGTTCGAGTGAAAGGCGTATGAGGAAACATGCATTTAATTGTATTTCAGTTATTTAGGTCTATCTATATTTGCATGAGATTGCATGGTTAGTTAATTAGAACTATTTCTTAATGGATGATTATATGGCTTATTAATTAGGATTAGGTGTTAATTTTTTTAGTGTATGGTCAATATTTATAGAATCATTACTATATTAATTTGACTATATAAAATATATTTGATTGAATTATATTAGGTTATAATTTTTTTGTTCCACAATAGAATTCATTAATTTTTTTCTCTATCAAATTTCTGTGATCTTTAATAGTGAGTTGTGTTTAATGTTTTCTAGTTAAATCTAACCTCTGCAAGTTTTGCTACAGTTTCAATTGGTATCAAAGCGCATGGGAGCTAGGAAGAAGGAGCTTAAGCAATCTATTTGTAGGTACTGAAGATTGGTGGTACGAAAGAGATGAAGTTTTCACCTTCTACAATTATCACACCATATAACTATTTTGAATGGAAGCCAAAGAGTCTACTTCAGCTCAGAAGCAGAGGCTTACGTCAGATAACAATGATAACATATTTTGAACCAAATTATGTTGTTGAAAAATCCAAATAGCTCAACCACATAGACGAGGCCTTCAGTTTTCATAATTATTGTTTCATGTTGAAACATACACCACTTTGGAGACACTCTTTGGGAAGTAGGATAGGATCACATCATAGAAAATGAACTCAACTCATTAGATCCAAGCCAATTTGAAAACAATCAAGATTTCTTCACAAGATTCAAAGGCTAAAGCTTTGTTATTCAAGTTGAAAAATTGTAGAATTGATAAATCCAAGCAAGAAAACCAATTAATACTTCCCATAATGTCAAAAATGGATCTAGATTATGTTATTTTTGTCTGCACCTTTCACATAGCAAGTCTTGTAATAGGTGAAACTTCGAGGATAACCACACTCGATTCTCTTATTGAGTCCCTAATACATGAGTAATATAAGGTCATAAAGATGGGCACACTGAGAAGTTCCAAAGCATGTGCACTTATTGTGCATGAAAGGGGGAAGGCCAACTTGAATTCTAATCAATAGTACAACACCAAAGAAAAGGAAATATTGTTGAACAAATTATCATTGATGTCAAAGGAGAGTTGTTATTAATGTCAAGAGTGTGAAGATTGTCCTCAATATCTTACATTGACGGAAAATTATGCATGCAATGGATCATGTTATGGTGCATAATGGTATGATGGTTGGATAGATCTTGTCGAGTCATTTGCATCCATATGTGGTACATCACGTAGTTCTTCACAGTTGAGGAGATATTCCCTCCTAAAGTTAATGCCCCAAATGCATGGTCAAGGTGTCCCAAATCACTGGTAGACGTCGTACTATATTTTGTCCAAAAATGTGCCATATATCTTAGTGATAATAAATTCGGCATTAGATGGATCTTGTGTAAATAATAAGGGTCCTAGCCACTGTAGAGAGGGCATCCCCTTCAACTAAAGCATGCTTAAATTGTTGACTAATTCAACTCTTGAACAAGAGGAATTTTCATTTAGAAAATGTTCTAGAAAGTGAAATTAAATCTTGTGTATAGGTCAGCTCCATAAAAAGAGGTTTTAAAATTATTTGTTTGGTATAGGTCGGTCCCCCTTTAGTCCCTGTTGATAACCATAAAAGGAGGCACTCGTACACGCATTAAGATCATCAATCTATGACAAATTTTAGCTTTGAATTATGAGGTCATGGACTATCAAGAATATCTAATGCAAGGGCGATTATGGTGACAAATAATTTTCTCCTTTTTGGTTTAATTTTTTTCTAGCACAGGTAGGCATAGTGAAATATGAACTTATTCTACCACAAATGCAATGGAGAGTGTTGGTTATGGCGTGTTTGTGATGCATTCCACCATAATTTTATAATAGTGTGTGAGCTTTTGTGTATCCCCTGTGAGAAATTATGACTTATGGATCACTTGTGTGATTAGGCTGAGGAGAAATTTGGTGTGCACTCTAGAGCCAATTACACTTGTAGAATGCAATTTGTAGTGCACTATTCCATAAAAAAAAATTGCGAAATGATTTATTCTCATTGTGAAGAGCGAATGATTAAGTCACAAGTGTTGTGCAATTTGATCCATAATCTAATGCATGTAATCTTAGTCACTTGGATAATAGATCGAAAGTTTATGAGTATTATGCATGAGATATGGCTACCATATTGTTGTGTGCTCTAATATAATGCTTTGATCTGATTGAGAGACTTGTGTATGGATCAATGAATATATAGTGTGATCAAAGCCTAAATGATTACCCCTATTCACTGAATCATTAATTGGTGCCTATGTGCTGTGGGGTTGATTTATCAAATGCATTAAACATATGACTTTGTATTATAATGATGAAGAAATATTTTATTGGCTATAGTGACAAATTCGTTGTTCGATCTATGTAATAAAAGAGGGACAGTTGCATAGACTTGTGTGATGCTAGAGTCCAAGCCTCCATATCGAGCGATCGTGGGAATTACTTATTGGTTATGCATGGAAGAGTGTCGATACAAAGTAATTGAGTGATTAGTACCTAATGTATACATATGTAGATGTTGTGTGTTTTGAAGAGTTAATGTATGCACCTGTAGCTGTGATGTATTAATAATGCACCTCAGAGATTATATCCTATATCTATTTTTTCTACATGCAAATTAATACACCTATGTTTTTGGATCATATGCCTTTGTGAATGGTAGAGTATTGAGTAGATCAATTTTAGTGTTCACTCATGAAGTGTGATTGGGAGCCAAATGCACATATACATGTGTGTTAGTGATTAGATTTAATGTATTGTACATTTGGAGTTGCTTCTTGTATATATGTGAAAGATTGATTGTATTATTTGTGTGACAGATAATTAAGATCATATGACATTGTTTATTGCTGCCAGCATTAGTTTGAAGTGGTTGGTATGCATATCATTATTATAATGGATAGAGTTATTAACATTGTTTTTTTCATAGGGGTTATAATGTAAAGTATGTTGATATTAGATTGTATGCTCCTATAGCTAATGTACTATTATAAGGGTTTCTATTTCCATGTCTATGAATGGCTTATGTATTGATTGTCTAAGGTTTGTATTAAATGTACTAGTATGTTAGAGTATTGTGCTGCTGTAGGGTTGATGTATGCCAACATTTGTGAGGATATTGTTTTTTTGTATTCAAAGTATGCTTTTTTCGCAGAGCTATTGATGATTAGTTTTTCAGGAATGTATTGTTTTATAGGGATGCTAAGGTTTGTTGTTAAGGTTTGGAAGTGTTGATTTATTGACAAAAGGTTTACGTGGTTTTGTTTTTCTATATTGATTTTGAGAAGCGGTGGATCCATTATCAAAATAGATGAAACAAGGTCCACGTAGTGATTTGAAGGTTACTGCCTTCAAGGAAAGTGGTGGCTTACTTGTTAGGGATTAATGGCTTCCTTCAAGTGGGTGCTTGATAAGCACTTGGAGTTGGAGCCTCCAATAAATCAATGCTCGTTATATTGCATCATGCAGGTTGTTCAATCATTCCAATGCTTGAAGTGAGTGGGTGCTCACTAATGATTGGCATTGGTTCCTAATAAGTCGATGCTTGCATACTAGTTGGTGCTAATAAATTTTAAGAGAAGATTGAATTAAGAAGAAAAAGAAGATAAATGTCTGATGGTCTTTCTACCACAAGAGTTTCCACATAAAATCTATGTCACACGTGTATGATTTTCATGGTCCTGTTACCACATAATCTAGCACAAAACTAAGGAGAGAAATCCTAGGGGCACCTACTAGACTAAGTGATAATAGTGAGACAAAAACCCAATGTCGCCCAAACCAAGGATCCCTACTCTTTATGGACTTTAACCAATGGGAGTAGTCCCATATGATTGTGATCACCTATAATAGATATTTTAGGATTGTAATTTCAAGGCCATACAGTTAGAGCTCATTTGAAGATAGGCTCAATAAAGGTATGAGGCTTTAAAGATGAAAACTAATCTCTAAAAGAAAACCCTAGAAAAGAAGGCACAAGACTTAAGGTTTTGAGGTTTGTCGATGGTAATAGGTATTCCCAAGGTCAAGGCCTGAGAGAAGAAAGGGAATATTATGATTTATTCCAATGATACTAAGCTCATACAACCTTCAAAGAGTCCCCAAGGTGAGAGAGAAACACTTAGGTTTTCCCTCTTAGAGTAGCACATAGGACAAGATATTTTATGGATGAAACTCGGGTGGACGCCCACAGAATTTGAAGCATATGTAGCATATACCTTGAGCTTGATGTTTGGACACCCAGATTCTCAAAACATCACCTCCCTAAAATTTCGCTGCAAGCCTTAATTTTGAAAGAGATGAATACCAAATGCCCAAAATAGAAACAAATACTCACAACCATAGACAATGTAAGGAGAACCTAAGTGAACCAATGTATCAACATAAGTTTTGTTGCAATATAAATGCCATGATCTATTTTCTCAATGAACTATATATGATAGCATGCACACAAGCTCTAATAAATGTTCCGTTACAATATAAATGCAAGGATCTATTTTCTCAATGAATTATCTATGATAGCATGCACATAAGATCTAATAAACCAAAGTCATCGAAGTCACGTTGACTTAAACTATTGAAAACTCTTTTTGATTTTAATTTTATGATGCATATGTTATTTTTGGTAAATTGTAATATGAATAGATAAAATCCCTACTATCACGGAGAATGAATTTTTGGGAGGATGTATTTATTTTTCTGTAAAGTGTTACTTAAAAACTATTTTTGAAGAAAATTCTAAATCTCTTCTGGATGCATAAGTTTTTGTTGGACCTCAAAGAAAATTCATGGATTTATGGATGGCTCTACTTATATTATAACATGTATAATAGCACTAGTAAGATTGTGGTTGTGATTAGAATTATTCTTCTATTTCATGCAAAAATCGCTTGAATGGTTTCATAAGCATTTATTAGTTTATGTTTTCTTAATACCATGCACTGTTATTTTTATGATCTAGTTAAAAAATCATTTCTTTTTATTTAACATCTACTTAATTGTCTTAAAGTTCAACAATTTTCTAGATTGGTTAGCATTTTTCAATTAGTTTAAGGTTATTCGCTAAATCCCATCAAATAAGTAACATGACTTTCATGTCTAGAGGATCATACCAAACCAAATGAAAGAATAATTAAATTCTGCCATTTCAATTGGTTTTATCATTGGATTCTAGTTTGGAATCCAATGCCCCTCAATAAATATATCATATGTAAGTTGGTTTCTAGTTTTTGTTTTCAAATCTATCAAATATAAAACATTCATGATGATTTCATTGAGATGAGAAAATATTTTTAAATAATTGTCACTGTAAATCCATCTTGGATTCAGATTTATCTTGCATAAAGAAGGATCAAATGTTTGGAGATACAAACATTTCCTCATGTTTTGATCCTCTTTAATGCATGATATATCTAGAGTTAAGATGGATATATATTGGATTTTCATATGCCACATGTCAAATTCATGTTGAACATAGAAATAATTATACACCTCCCTCACACTCAGCAACACATTAGTGAAATGTTCTAACCACCAAAATAGACCAATCTTAACTATGAATATAATATGAGATAAGAGGGATGACAACTTGAGGAAATTTTTATACCTCTAGAGACTTGTTTCCTCTAGCTGTATGATCAAAACTCTAAAGTAAATCTTTCCGCAAATTCCATCCCTATTAACACATAATAAATCCAATGTTATAAGGCATCAATTGTAGTTTTTAACAAGATCTACAGGCAATGGTAGTCCCTGCCCATATAATTACCTAAACATTAGCAAGTTATCCAAAAAGAAATTTTCCTCAGTTGACACAGTGTGTATCACAGTTGTTGCAAGTGTGCGACCATTTTTGCTGTTAAAAAATAGATGGTATCTGGAGAGTCCATCTAAAGCACTAACTGCAATGAATTGTCCAATACTAGGCGTTTATTAGTTATTTATTATTTGATGCAATTATGCAACTATGGTAAAGGAAGTCTTAGTAAAGACTAAGTAATTCCATCAAATGATGACAATCATGCTAAGAACAATTAGAAGTGGAAAAAATGTAAATGACATTCTTCATATCAAGAATCAAACTCTTTAGTGCTTAACTAAGGAATTAAGAAACCACTAGATTTTCTACTATCTTCAGAAGAAGTTAACAACAATGCTAATTGTTTTTGGAAACAAAGAAATGATTGTACCCTTCTTTCTACACAAAATCACCATAGCAAATCATCATAGCTATTAAACCATTCAGAAACAAAGAAATAATTTTACCCTTAGTTCTACCCAAAATCACCATAGCAAATCATCATAGCTACTAAACCATCACAGTTTTGTATCTAGAAGAAATGAAGAGTAAATTGGAAAAAAACCTTTCAAATTACAATATTGGAGTTAACAAAAATCCTAACTAATACTATGGTACAACCAAGTTTGGAAAAAATTGTCACTGCCATTGAATCTTTGAATAGTTACACGGATTTGGAGTCTTGGAATATATAATCATACGTTCTGTCAATATATTCAGTTTGCCACCATGTTGGCAATAAATCAGAGTCACTCTACCTAACTGGTATGTTATAATCAAATTACTCAATTAAGTCAGCTATGTCATTGTTAGATGATCTAATTAAGGCTTTTTCAGCTTCATTGGAGGCATAAGCTAGCGTATACACAAAACAAAGCATAATTATAAGGAAATAAGAAAACATTGGAATCACCATCTTATTCATCTTTAAGGAGAATGCTCATATCAAACCGTAACTACAAATGTGTGCCTTCATTGAGACCAAATCTTGGTCATTTTCCAACGGGCAGATCAAGAAGAAAAATTTTACTGATCTTAGTGCAAATTTTCGCAGCATTCTATCATATATTTTTCGTTCTTCTTTGATCCAGATTTAAACAGGAACGTAACAAAACACAGAGATAACCATATACACAAAGATGCAACGGAAATAATATTTCATTACATTAATGGAAAACACTAAAATATGCTTACAAACAGGGTTGAAAATAAACCAGCTAGGGCGATGGTAGCTTATCTCTGAGAAGAGATGTGGCGGCTACATGCCTCTGAAATATGTTACAATGAGGCTCGAAGGCCTATTTATTGTTGAGAAACGATGGAAAACCCTTCACATACCAAAACCTAACCCTAGAAGATGAAACGCCAAATTGTGGGCCCCGTTTAGGTAAATTGGTACATCAATTTCCCGGGGTCGTAAATTTGGCATACGATCTCCGTTTGGCACGTACGATAGCTCGTTAGAAAGATCTATCCGAGCACTACCACTTTGGGAGGCAACATCAGTCCATGGACCCATGTTGCCCCAGATTTCCCAAAAAACATCGTTTAGGGCCTCAAAACGGCTTCGGAAGTTGAGGACCCGAAAAACTGCTAAAAATAGTAAATTGTGCTACAATTTAGGAAACTGAAAAGGCTGAAAGAGACAATTGTGGGGGTCCAAATGGGATAGGTCGATGGCCACCAACATCCACCTAGATCATTCCTCCCCCCTTAGGCAGAAATGGTCCCCATTGTGTTGAGTTCATCCCTGAGATGAGGAAGCTTCTACTGAGCTAGGTCTCTGGTGAGTTGTTATGCAATCTTTGATGTGACCAGAAAGGGTGGGAAGCATGGTCGACGACAGTCCACATTGAACACTCGGTGCAAGTGAAGGAATGGAGGAATACTGTGCTTCAAAGCATTGTTGCCTATAACCTTAGTACTGGTGTAAGGACCATGTCAAAGGGGTTACAGCTTCTGATGGGCTCTTGTAAGGCATTCTTTCTGCAGATGTAACCAAACTTTGTCGTCCACTTGAAACTTATGTGGTACCCCTGTGGGTGAGGAGAAGTTGTTCCTGTGTTCTATCATGACCGTGTACCTTTTTTGCTGTTGCTGTGTGGAGGAGCCCTTTGCGGGGGTCATGGATGTAGCAACGATCTTCACGTTACTTTGGGAGCGAACGAAACAGAAAATAAATTTCCTAGTCTGTGAGATGAGCTTGCTACCTTTCTTAGCAGTGATCAAAGAGGTTGCGGTAGGTGGGGCTACCTCTGGTATCCTGTATAATGAATTATCCAAGGAAATAATTACAACGCGAGGCCTTGACTCATACACAACATGTCGCCTCCACAAGTATGGTTGGCCTAATAGTACATCATAAACATCCAGAGGTGTAACATCACACAATACCTCATCTGTGAATGGTTTGATGCTGTAGGGAAGGCGGCACTACTGGCGAACTTTGAGATCTCGTCCTTCATGAAGCCACCCTATACTGTACGGTTGTGGGTGTGGTGTAGTCGGTAGGCCCAACCGCTTCACAACCTCTGCTGAAATAAAGTTCTTTTGGCTACCATTATCGACAATGAATTGCAGCGGCGAACCCTTCACCCACATGTGTGAGTGGAAAATACGTTCCCCCTCCTCTGGCTCTTCGGGCTCATTCTTCTGGATCTTGGCAGTGGCAATAGTGGCGATGGGATCTGCATTAATGATCTGCTTCCCTTTACCATTCCCCTTGTTGGGTTCTGCCTCAGGTTTAGAACATGTATCTGAATCGGAAGCCTTCAACTCGGTCACCAATGACTGCTTGGTCCAACACTCACTTGTGTTATGAGTGGGACTCTTCTGGAACTCACACCACTTTCCTGTGTCCTTCTTTGGTTTCGTGGTTTTTTTCTTTTCTTGCGGCTTTGATGGGTTGTCTTGGGTCACCCCGCCTTGGCTTTGTCCTTTGGGCTTCAGATTTG